>JAUJYP020000456.1:0-171131 GCA_030674075.2 Linum usitatissimum | reverse complement strand
TACATTATGCATAGTGGAATTGCACTATACCAAGGCACACAATGCTTATTGCATGGTCGACTACAAAATATAAAGGTGCATCGTGCATAGTGGAAATTCACTATACAGGTCCACCCATTGCATGGTGGAAGTGCATCATACGGTCAAATTCGCATAATGCATGATGAAAGTGCACCATACCATAGGGCACGGTGCATTGTGAATGGTGGAACTACATGATTCTAATGTGCAAGGTGCATAGTGGAAGTACACCATACTAAGGTGCAAAGTACAAGGAGGTGAGAGAGCACTATACCAAGTTACATTATGCATAGTGGAATTGCACTATACCAAGGCACACAATGCTTATTGCATGGTCGACTACAAAATATAAAGGTGCACGTGCATAGTGGAAATTCACTATACAAAGGTCCACCGCCCATTGTGCATGGTGGAAGTGCATCATACTAGGGTCAAATTCGCATAATGCATGATGAAAGTGCACCATACCATAAACGGTGCATTGTGAATGGTGGAACTACATGATTCTAATGTGCAAGGTGCATAGTGGAAGTACACCATACTAAGGTGCAAAGTACAAGGAGGTGAGAGAGCACTATACCAAGTTACATTATGCATAGTGGAATTGCACTAGACCAAGGCACACAATGCTTATTGCATGGTCGACTACAAAATATAAAGGTGCATTGTGCATAGTGGAAATTCACTATACAAAGGTCCACCGTCCATGTGCATGGTGGAAGTGCATCATACTGGGTCAAATTCGCATAATGCATGATGAAAGTGCACCATACCATAGGGCACTGCATTGTGAATGGTGGAACTACATGATTCTAATGTGCAAGGTGCATAGTGGAAGTACACCATACTAAGGTGCAAAGTACAAGGAGGTGAGAGAGCACTATACCAAGTTACATTATGCATAGTGGAATTGCACTATACCAAGGCACACAATGCTTATTGCATGGTCGACTACAAAATATAAAGGTGCATCGTGCATAGTGGAAATTCACTATACAAAGGTCCACCGTCCATTGTGCATGGTGGAAGTGCATCATACTAGGGTCAAATTCGCATAATGCATGATGAAAGTGCACCATACCATAGGGCACGTGCATTGTGAATGGTGGAACTACATGATTCTAATGTGCAAGGTGCAGTGGAAGTACACCATACTAAGGTGCAAAGTACAAGGAGGTGAGAGAGCACTATACCAAGTTACATTATGCATAGTGGAATTGCACTATACCAAGGCACAATGCTTATTGCATGGTCGAACTACAAAATATAAAGGTGCACCGTGCATAGTGGAAATTCACTATACAAAGGTCCACCGCCCATCATGCATGGTGGAAGTGCATCATACTGGGTCAAATTCGCATAATGCATGATGAAAGTGCACCATACCATAGGGCACGGTGCATTGTGAATGGTGGAACTACATGATTCTAATGTGCAAGGTGCATAGTGGAAGTACACCATACTAAGGTGCAAAGTACAAGGAGGTGAGAGAGCACTATACCAAGTTACATTATGCATAGTGGAATTGCACTAGACCAAGGCACACAATGCTTATTGCATGGTCGACTACAAAATATAAAGGTGCCTTGTGCATAGTGGAAATTCACTATACAAAGGTCCACTATCCATTGTGCATGGTGGAAGTGCATCATACTAGGTCAAATTCGCATAATGCATGATGAAAGTGCACCATACCATAGGGCACGGTGCATTGTGAATGGTGGAACTACATGATTCTAATGTGCAAGTGCATAGTGGAAGTACACCATACTAAGGTGCAAAGTACAAGGAGGTGAGAGAGCACTATACCAAGTTACATTATGCATAGTGGAATTGCACTAGACCAAGGCACACAATGCTTATTGCATGGTCGACTACAAAATATAAAGGTGCACGTATGCATAGTGGAAATTCACTATACAAAGGTCCACGCCATTGTGCATGGTGGAAGTGCATCATACTAGGGTCAAATTCGCATATAATGCATGATGAAAGTGCACCATACCATAGGGCACGGTGCATTGTGAATGGTGGAACTACATGATTCTAATGTGCAAGGTGCATAGTGGAAGTACACCATACTAAGGTGCAAAGTACAAGGAGGTGAGAGAGCACTATACCAAGTTACATTATGCATAGTGGAATTGCACTATACCAAGGCACACAATGCTTATTGCATGGTCGAATACAAAATATAAAGGTGCCTTGCATAGTGGAAATTCACTATACAAAGGTCCTTGTCCATTGTGCATGGTGGAAGTGCATCATACTGTCAAATTCGCATAATGCATGATGAAAGTGCACCATACCATAGGGCACGGTGCATTGTGAATGGTGGAACTACATGATTCTAATGTGCAAGGTGCATAGTGGAAGTACACCATACTAAGGTGCAAAGTACAAGGAGGTGAGAGCACTATACCAAGTTACATTATGCATAGTGGAATTGCACTATACCAAGGCACACAATGCTTATTGCATGGTCGACACTACAAAATATAAAGGTGCACGTGCATAGTGGAAATTCACTATACAAAGGTCCACGCCCATTGTGCATGGTGGAAGTGCATCATACTAGGGTCAAATTCGCATAATGCATGATGAAAGTGCACCATACCATAGGGCACGGTGCATTGTGAATGGTGGAACTACATGATTCTAATGTGCAAGGTGCATAGTGGAAGTACACCATACTAAGGTGCAAAGTACAAGGAGGTGAGAGAGCACTATACCAAGTTACATTATGCATAGTGGAATTGCACTAGAAAAGGCACACAATGCTTATTGCATGGTCGAACTACAAAATATAAAGGTGCACTTGCATAGTGGAAATTCACTATACAAAGGTCCACTGTCCATTGTGCATGGTGGAAGTGCATCATACTAGGTCAAATTCGCATAATGCATGATGAAAGTGCACCATACCATAGGGCACGGTGCATTGTGAATGGTGGAACTACATGATTCTAATGTGCAAGGTGCATAGTGGAAGTACACCATACTAAGGTGCAAAGTACAAGGAGGTGAGAGAGCACTATACCAAGTTACATTATGCATAGTGGAATTGCACTAGACCAAGGCACACAATGCTTATTGCATGGTCGACTTACAAAATATAAAGGTGCACATGCATAGTGGAAATTCACTATACAAAGGTCCACGCCCATTGTGCATGGTGGAAGTGCATCATACCAGGGTCAAATTCGCATAATGCATGATGAAAGTGCACCATACCATAGGGCAGGTGCATTGTGAATGGTGGAACTACATGATTCTAATGTGCAAGGTGCATAGTGGAAGTACACCATACTAAGGTGCAAAGTACAAGGAGGTGAGAGAGCTATACCAAGTTACATTATGCATAGTGGAATTGCACTAGACCAAGGCACACAATGCTTATTGCATGGTCGAATACAAAATATAAAGGTGCAGTGCATAGTGGAAATTCACTATACAAAGGTCCACTGTCCATTGTGCATGGTGGAAGTGCATCATACCAGGGTCAAATTCGCATAATGCATGATGAAAGTGCACCATACCATAGGGCACGGTGCATTGTGAATGGTGGAACTACATGATTCTAATGTGCAAGGTGCATAGTGGAAGTACACCATACTAAGGTGCAAAGTACAAGGAGGTGAGAGACCTTAAGTTACATTATGCATAGTGGAATTGCACTATACCAAGGCACACAATGCTTATTGCATGGTCGACTACAAAATATAAAGGTGCACGTGCATAGTGGAAATTCACTATACAAGGTCCACATCCATTGTGCATGGTGGAAGTGCATCATACTAGGGTCAAATTCGCATAATGCATGATGAAAGTGCACCATACCATAGGGCACGGTGCATTGTGAATGGTGGAACTACATGATTCTAATGTGCAAGGTGCATAGTGGAAGTACACCATACTAAGGTGCAAAGTACAAGGTGAGAGAGCACTATACCAAGTTACATTATGCATAGTGGAATTGCACTATACCAAGGCACACAATGCTTATTGCATGGTCGACTACAAAATATAAAGGTGCAGTGCATAGTGGAAATTCACTATACAAAGGTCCAGCACCCATTGTGCATGGTGGAAGTGCATCATACCGGGGTCAAATTCGCATAATGCATGATGAAAGTGCACCATACCATAGGGCACGGTGCATTGTGAATGGTGGAACTACATGATTCTAATGTGCAAGGTGCATAGTGGAAGTACACCATACTAAGGTGCAAAGTACAAGGAGGTGAGAGAGCACTATACCAAGTTACATTATGCATAGTGGAATTGCACTATACCAAGGCACACAATGCTTATTGCATGGTCGACTACAAAATATAAAGGTGCACGTGCATAGTGGAAATTCACTATACAAAGGTCACGCCCATTGTGCATGGTGGAAGTGCATCATACTAGGGTCAAATTCGCATAATGCATGATGAAAGTGCACCATACCATAGGGCACGGTGCATTGTGAATGGTGGAACTACATGATTCTAATGTGCAAGGTGCATAGTGGAAGTACACCATACTAAGGTGCAAAGTACAAGGAGGTGAGAGACACTATACCAAGTTACATTATGCATAGTGGAATTGCACTAGACCAAGGCACACAATGCTTATTGCATGGTCGAACTACAAAATATAAAGGTGCACTTGTGCATAGTGGAAATTCACTATACAAAGGTCCATTTGCCATTGTGCATGGTGGAAGTGCATCATACCAGGGTCAAATTCGCATAATGCATGATGAAAGTGCACCATACCATAGGGCACGGTGCATTGTGAATGGTGGAACTACATGATTCTAATGTGCAAGGTGCATAGTGGAAGTACACCATACTAAGGTGCAAAGTACAAGGAGGTGAGAGAGCACTATACCAAGTTACATTATGCATAGTGGAATTGCACTATACCAAGGCACACAATGCTTATTGCATGGTCGAATACAAAATATAAAGGTGCAGTGCATAGTGGAAATTCACTATACAAAGGTCCTTGCCCATTGTGCATGGTGGAAGTGCATCATACCGGGGTCAAATTCGCATAATGCATGATGAAAGTGCACCATACCATAGGGCACGGTGCATTGTGAATGGTGGAACTACATGATTCTAATGTGCAAGGTGCATAGTGGAAGTACACCATACTAAGGTGCAAAGTACAAGGAGGTGAGCACTATACCAAGTTACATTATGCATAGTGGAATTGCACTAGACCAAGGCACACAATGCTTATTGCATGGTCGACTACAAAATATAAAGGTGCACGTGCATAGTGGAAATTCACTATACAAAGTTCACTGCCCATTGTGCATGGTGGAAGTGCATCATACTAGGGTCAAATTCGCATAATGCATGATGAAAGTGCACCATACCATAGGGCAGGTGCATTGTGAATGGTGGAACTACATGATTCTAATGTGCAAGGTGCATAGTGGAAGTACACCATACTAAGGTGCAAAGTACAAGGAGGTGAGAGCACTATACCAAGTTACATTATGCATAGTGGAATTGCACTATACCAAGGCACACAATGCTTATTGCATGGTCGACTACAAAATATAAAGGTGCACGTGCATAGTGGAAATTCACTATACAAAGGTCCATTGCCCATTGTGCATGGTGGAAGTGCATCATACTAGGGTCAAATTCGCATAATGCATGATGAAAGTGCACCATACCATAGGGCACGGTGCATTGTGAATGGTGGAACTACATGATTCTAATGTGCAAGGTGCATAGTGGAAGTACACCATACTAAGGTGCAAAGTACAAGGAGGTGAGAGCACTACCAAGTTACATTATGCATAGTGGAATTGCACTATACCAAGGCACACAATGCTTATTGCATGGTCGACTTACAAAATATAAAGGTGCATGTGCATAGTGGAAATTCACTATACAAGGTCCACTGTCCATTGTGCATGGTGGAAGTGCATCATACTAGGGTCAAATTCGCATAATGCATGATGAAAGTGCACCATACCATAGGGCACGGTGCATTGTGAATGGTGGAACTACATGATTCTAATGTGCAAGGTGCATAGTGGAAGTACACCATACTAAGGTGCAAAGTACAAGGAGGTGAGAGAGCACTATACCAAGTTACATTATGCATAGTGGAATTGCACTTGATCAAGGCATATAATGCTTATTGCATGGTCGACTTACAAAATATAAAGGTGCACGTGCATAGTGGAAATTCACTATACAAAGGTCCACGCCCATTGTGCATGGTGGAAGTGCATCATACTAGGGTCAAATTCGCATAATGCATGATGAAAGTGCACCATACCATAGGGCACGGTGCATTGTGAATGGTGGAACTACATGATTCTAATGTGCAAGGTGCATAGTGGAAGTACACCATACTAAGGTGCAAAGTACAAGGAGGTGAGAGACACTATACCAAGTTACATTATGCATAGTGGAATTGCACTATACCAAGGCACACAATGCTTATTGCATGGTCGACTTACAAAATATAAAGGTGCAGTGCATAGTGGAAATTCACTATACAAAGGTCCACGCCCATTGTGCATGGTGGAAGTGCATCATACTAGGGTCAAATTCGCATAATGCATGATGAAAGTGCACCATACCATAGGGCACGGTGCATTGTGAATGGTGGAACTACATGATTCTAATGTGCAAGGTGCATAGTGGAAGTACACCATACTAAGGTGCAAAGTACAAGGAGAGTGAGAGAACTATACCAAGTTACATTATGCATAGTGGAATTGCACTAGACCAAGGCACACAATGCTTATTGCATGGTCGACTACAAAATATAAAGGTGCACTTGTGCATAGTGGAAATTCACTATACAAAGGTCCTTTGCCCATTGTGCATGGTGGAAGTGCATCATACTAGGGTCAAATTCGCATAATGCATGATGAAAGTGCACCATACCATAGGGCACGGTGCATTGTGAATGGTGGAACTACATGATTCTAATGTGCAAGGTGCATAGTGGAAGTACACCATACTAAGGTGCAAAGTACAAGGAGGTGAGAGAGCACTATACCAAGTTACATTATGCATAGTGGAATTGCACTATACCAAGGCACACAATGCTTATTGCATGGTCGACTACAAAATATAAAGGTGCACTTGTGCATAGTGGAAATTCACTATACAAGGTCCACTGCCATTGTGCATGGTGGAAGTGCATCATACTAGGGTCAAATTCGCATAATGCATGATGAAAGTGCACCATACCATAGGGCACGGTGCATTGTGAATGGTGGAACTACATGATTCTAATGTGCAAGGTGCATAGTGGAAGTACACCATACTAAGGTGCAAAGTACAAGGAGGTGAGAGAGCACTATACCAAGTTACATTATGCATAGTGGAATTGCACTATACCAAGGCACACAATGCTTATTGCATGGTCGACATACAAAATATAAAGGTGCACGTGCATAGTGGAAATTCACTATACAAAGGTCCAGTCCATTGTGCATGGTGGAAGTGCATCATACTGAGTCAAATTCGCATAATGCATGATGAAAGTGCACCATACCATAGGGCACGGTGCATTGTGAATGGTGGAACTACATGATTCTAATGTGCAAGGTGCATAGTGGAAGTACACCATACTAAGGTGCAAAGTACAAGGAGGTGAGGAGCACTATACCAAGTTACATTATGCATAGTGGAATTGCACTATACCAAGGCACACAATGCTTATTGCATGGTCGACTTACAAAATATAAAGGTGCCTTGTGCATAGTGGAAATTCACTATACAAAGGTCCATGCCCATTGTGCATGGTGGAAGTGCATCATACTAGGGTCAAATTCGCATAATGCATGATGAAAGTGCACCATACCATAGGGCACGGTGCATTGTGAATGGTGGAACTACATGATTCTAATGTGCAAGGTGCATAGTGGAAGTACACCATACTAAGGTGCAAAGTACAAGGAGGTGAGAGAGCACTATACCAAGTTACATTATGCATAGTGGAATTGCACTATACCAAGGCACACAATGCTTATTGCATGGTCGACTACAAAATATAAAGGTGCCTTGTGCATAGTGGAAATTCACTATACAAAGGTCCACGCCCATTGTGCATGGTGGAAGTGCATCATACTAGGGTCAAATTCGCATAATGCATGATGAAAGTGCACCATACCATAGGGCAGGTGCATTGTGAATGGTGGAACTACATGATTCTAATGTGCAAGGTGCATAGTGGAAGTACACCATACTAAGGTGCAAAGTACAAGGAGAGCACTATACCAAGTTACATTATGCATAGTGGAATTGCACTATACAAGGCACACAATGCTTATTGCATGGTCGACTTACAAAATATAAAGGTGCACGTGCATAGTGGAAATTCACTATACAAAGGTCCACGCATTGTGCATGGTGGAAGTGCATCATACTAGGGTCAAATTCGCATAATGCATGATGAAAGTGCACCATACCATAGGGCACGGTGCATTGTGAATGGTGGAACTACATGATTCTAATGTGCAAGGTGCATAGTGGAAGTACACCATACTAAGGTGCAAAGTACAAGGAGGTGAGAGAGCACTATACCAAGTTACATTATGCATAGTGGAATTGCACTAGACCAAGGCACACAATGCTTATTGCATGGTCGACATACAAAATATAAAGGTGCACGCATAGTGGAAATTCACTATACAAAGGTCCACTCCATTGTGCATGGTGGAAGTGCATCATACCAGGGTCAAATTCGCATAATGCATGATGAAAGTGCACCATACCATAGGGCACGGTGCATTGTGAATGGTGGAACTACATGATTCTAATGTGCAATGTAGTGGAAGTACACCATACTAAGGTGCAAAGTACAAGGAGGTGAGAGAGTATACCAAGTTACATTATGCATAGTGGAATTGCACTAGACAAGGCACACAATGCTTATTGCATGGTCGACATACAAAATATAAAGGTGCCTTTGCATAGTGGAAATTCACTATACAAAGGTCCAGTCCATTGTGCATGGTGGAAGTGCATCATACCGGTCAAATTCGCATAATGCATGATGAAAGTGCACATACCATAGGGCACGGTGCATTGTGAATGGTGGAACTACATGATTCTAATGTGCAAGGTGCATAGTGGAAGTACACCATACTAAGGTGCAAAGTACAAGGAGGTGAGAGAGCACTATACCAAGTTACATTATGCATAGTGGAATTGCACTATACAAGGCACACAATGCTTATTGCATGGTCGACTTACAAAATATAAAGGTGCATGTGCATAGTGGAAATTCACTATACAAAGGTCCACTTGCCCATTGTGCATGGTGGAAGTGCATCATACTAGGGTCAAATTCGCATAATGCATGATGAAAGTGCACCATACCATAGGGCACGGTGCATTGTGAATGGTGGAACTACATGATTCTAATGTGCAAGGTGCATAGTGGAAGTACACCATACTAAGGTGCAAAGTACAAGGAGGTGAGAGAGCACTATACCAAGTTACATTATGCATAGTGGAATTGCACTATACCAAGGCACACAATGCTTATTGCATGGTCGACTTACAAAATATAAAGGTGCATTGTGCATAGTGGAAATTCACTATACAAGGTTCATGCCCATTGTGCATGGTGGAAGTGCATCATACTAGGGTCAAATTCGCATAATGCATGATGAAAGTGCACCATACCATAGGGCAGGTGCATTGTGAATGGTGGAACTACATGATTCTAATGTGCAAGGTGCATAGTGGAAGTACACCATACTAAGGTGCAAAGTACAAGGAGGTGAGAGAGCACTATACCAAGTTACATTATGCATAGTGGAATTGCACTACAAGGCACACAATGCTTATTGCATGGTCGACCTACAAAATATAAAGGTGCACCGTGCATAGTGGAAATTCACTATACAAAGGTCCACGCCTATTGTGCATGGTGGAAGTGCATCATACCAGGGTCAAATTCGCATAATGCATGATGAAAGTGCACCATACCATAGGGCACGGTGCATTGTGAATGGTGGAACTACATGATTCTAATGTGCAAGGTGCATAGTGGAAGTACACCATACTAAGGTGCAAAGTACAAGGAGGTGAGAGAGCACTATACCAAGTTACATTATGCATAGTGGAATTGCACTAGACCAAGGCACACAATGCTTATTGCATGGTCGAATACAAAATATAAAGGTGCACTGTGCATAGTGGAAATTCACTATACAAAGGTCCACCGTCCATTGTGCATGGTGGAAGTGCATCATACTGGGTCAAATTCGCATAATGCATGATGAAAGTGCACCATACCATAGGGCACGGTGCATTGTGAATGGTGGAACTACATGATTCTAATGTGCAAGGTGCATAGTGGAAGTACACCATACTAAGGTGCAAAGTACAAGGAGGTGAGAGAGCACTATACCAAGTTACATTATGCATAGTGGAATTGCACTATACCAAGGCACACAATGCTTATTGCATGGTCGACTTACAAAATATAAAGGTGCAATCGCATAGTGGAAATTCACTATACAAAGGTCCACCGCCCATTGTGCATGGTGGAAGTGCATCATACCAGGGTCAAATTCGCATAATGCATGATGAAAGTGCACCATACCATAGGGCACGGTGCATTGTGAATGGTGGAACTACATGATTCTAATGTGCAAGGTGCATAGTGGAAGTACACCATACTAAGGTGCAAAGTACAAGGAGGTGAGAGAGCACTATACCAAGTTACATTATGCATAGTGGAATTGCACTATACCAAGGCACACAATGCTTATTGCATGGTCGACCTACAAAATATAAAGGTGCAGTGCATAGTGGAAATTCACTATACAAAGGTTCACCGCCCATTGTGCATGGTGGAAGTGCATCATACCAGGGTCAAATTCGCATAATGCATGATGAAAGTGCACCATACCATAGGGCACGGTGCATTGTGAATGGTGGAACTACATGATTCTAATGTGCAAGGTGCATAGTGGAAGTACACCATACTAAGGTGCAAAGTACAAGGAGGTGAGAGAGCACTATACCAAGTTACATTATGCATAGTGGAATTGCACTAGACCAAGGCACACAATGCTTATTGCATGGTCGACATACAAAATATAAAGGTGCACCTGCATAGTGGAAATTCACTATACAAAGGTCCACCGTCCATTGTGCATGGTGGAAGTGCATCATACCGGGGTCAAATTCGCATAATGCATGATGAAAGTGCACCATACCATAGGGCACGGTGCATTGTGAATGGTGGAACTACATGATTCTAATGTGCAAGGTGCATAGTGGAAGTACACCATACTAAGGTGCAAAGTACAAGGAGGTGAGAGAGCACTATACCAAGTTACATTATGCATAGTGGAATTGCACTATACCAAGGCACACAATGCTTATTGCATGGTCGACTACAAAATATAAAGGTGCATCGTGCATAGTGGAAATTCACTATACAAAGTTCACCGCCCATTGTGCATGGTGGAAGTGCATCATACCAGGGTCAAATTCGTATAATGGATGATGAAAGTGCACCATATCATAGGGCTCGGTGCATTGTGAATTGTGGAACTACATGATTCTAATGTGCAAGGTGCATAGTGGAAGTACACCATACTAAGGTGCAAAGTACAAGGAGGTGAGAGAGCACTATACCAAGTTACATTATGCATAGTGGAATTGCACTATACCAAGGCACACAATGCTTATTGCATGGTCGACTACAAAATATAAAGGTGCAGTGCATAGTGGAAATTCACTATACAAAGGTCCACCGTCCATTGTGCATGGTGGAAGTGCATCATACCAGGGTCAAATTCGTATAATGGATGATGAAAGTGCACCATACCATAGGGCTCGGTGCATTGTGAATTGTGGAACTACATGATTCTAATGTGCAAGGTGCATAGTGGAAGTACACCATACTAAGGTGCAAAGTACAAGGAGGTGAGAGAGCACTATACCAAGTTACATTATGCATAGTGGAATTGCACTATACCAAGGCACACAATGCTTATTGCATGGTCGACATACAAAATATAAAGGTGCAGGCATAGTGGAAATTCACTATACAAAGGTCCACCGTCCATTGTGCATGGTGGAAGTGCATCATACCGGGGTCAAATTCGTATAATGGATGATGAAAGTGCACCATATCATAGGGCACGGTGCATTGTGAATGGTGGAACTACATGATTCTAATGTGCAAGGTGCATAGTGGAAGTACACCATACTAAGGTGCAAAGTACAAGGAGGTGAGAGAGCACTATACCAAGTTACATTATGCATAGTGGAATTGCACTATACCAAGGCACACAATGCTTATTGCATGGTCGACTTACAAAATATAAAGGTGCACCGTGCATAGTGGAAATTCACTATACAAAGGTCCACCGCCCATTGTGCATGGTGGAAGTGCATCATACCAGGGTCAAATTCGTATAATGGATGATGAAAGTGCACCATATCATAGGGCTCGGTGCATTGTGAATTGTGGAACTACATGATTCTAATGTGCAAGGTGCATAGTGGAAGTACACCATACTAAGGTGCAAAGTACAAGGAGGTGAGAGAGCACTATACCAAGTTACATTATGCATAGTGGAATTGCACTATACCAAGGCACACAATGCTTATTGCATGGTCGACTTACAAAATATAAAGGTGCACCGTGCATAGTGGAAATTCACTATACAAAGGTCCACCGCCCATTGTGCATGGTGGAAGTGCATCATACAGGGTCAAATTAGTATAATGGATGATGAAAGTGCACCATATCATAGGGCTCGGTGCATTGTGAATTGTGGAACTACATGATTCTAATGTGCAAGGTGCATAGTGGAAGTACACCATACTAAGGTGCAAAGTACAAGGAGGTGAGAGAGCACTATACCAAGTTACATTATGCATAGTGGAATTGCACTTACCAAGGCACACAATGCTTATTGCATGGTCGACCTACAAAATATAAAGGTGCACCGTGCATAGTGGAAATTCACTATACAAAGGTCCACCGCCCATTGTGCATGGTGGAAGGGCATCATACCAGGGTCAAAGTCGCATAATGCATGATTGAAAGTGCACTATACTATAGGGCACGTCTTATTGTGAATGGTCGAATTACATGATTCTAATGTGCAAGGAGCATAGTGGAAATACACCATACTAAGGTGCAAAGTACAAGGAGGTGAGAGAGCACTATACCAAGTTACATTATGCATAGTGGAATTGCACTACACCAAGGCACACAATGCTTATTGCATGGTCGACATACAAAATATAAAGGTGCACTGGCATAGTGGAAATTCACTATACAAAGGTCCACTGTCCATTGTGCATGGTGGAAGTGCATCATACCAGGGTCAAATTCGTATAATGGATGATGAAAGTGCACCATATCATAGGGCTCGGTGCATTGTGAATTGTGGAACTACATGATTCTAATGTGCAAGGTGCATAGTGGAAGTACACCATACTAAGGAGCAAAGTACAAGGAGGTGAGAGAGCACTATACCAAGTTACATTATGCATAGTGGAATTGCACTATACCAAGGCACAGAATGCTTATTGCATGGTCGACTTACAAAATATAAAGGTGCACTGGGATAGTGCAAATTCAGTATACAAAGGTCCACTGCCCATTGTGCATGGTGTAAGTGCATCATACCAGGGTCAAATTCGTATAATGGATGATGAAAGTGCACCATATCATAGGGCTCGGTGCATTGTGAATTGTGGAACTACATGATTCTAATGTGCAAGGTGCATAGTGGAAGTACACCATACTAAGGTGCAAAGTACAAGGAGGTGAGAGAGCACTATACCAAGTTACATTATGCATAGTGGAATTGCACTAACCAAGGCACACAATGCTTATTGCATGGTCGACTACAAAATATAAAGGTGCACCGTGCATAGTGGAAATTCACTATACAAAGGTCCACCGCCCATTGTGCATGGTGGAAGTGCATCATACCAGGGTCAAATTTATAATGGATGATGAAAGTGCACCATATCATAGGGCACGGTGCATTGTGAATGGTGGAACTACATGATTCTAATGTGCAAGGTGCATAGTGGAAGTACACCATACTAAGGTGCAAAGTACAAGGAGGTGAGAGAGCACTATACCAAGTTACATTATGCATAGTGGAATTGCACTACACCAAGGCACACAATGCTTATTGCATGGTCGACATACAAAATATAAAGGTGCACCGGCATAGTGGAAATTCACTATACAAAGGTCCACCGTCCATTGTGCATGGTGGAAGTGCATCATACTGGGTCAAATTCGTATAATGGATGATGAAAGTGCACCATATCATAGGGCACGGTGCATTGTGAATTGTGGAACTACATGATTCTAATGTGCAAGGTGCATAGTGGAAGTACACCATACTAAGGTGCAAAGTACAAGGAGGTGAGAGAGCACTATACCAAGTTACATTATGCATAGTGGAATTGCACTATACCAAGGCACACAATGCTTATTGCATGGTCGACTTACAAAATATAAAGGTGCACCGTGCATAGTGGAAATTCACTATACAAAGGTCCACCGCCCATTGTGCATGGTGGAAGTGCATCATACCAGGGTCAAATTCGTATAATGGATGATGAAAGTGCACCATATCATAGGGCTCGGTGCATTGTGAATTGTGGAACTACATGATTCTAATGTGCAAGGTGCATAGTGGAAGTACACCATACTAAGGTGCAAAGTACAAGGAGGTGAGAGAGCACTATACCAAGTTACATTATGCATAGTGGAATTGCACTATACCAAGGCACACAATGCTTATTGCATGGTCGACCTACAAAATATAAAGGTGCACCGTGCATAGTGGAAATTCACTATACAAAGGTCCACCTATTGTGCATGGTGGAAGTGCATCATACCAGGGTCAAATTCGTATAATGGATGATGAAAGTGCACCATATCATAGGGCTCGGTGCATTGTGAATGGTGGAACTACATGATTCTAATGTGCAAGGTGCATAGTGGAAGTACACCATACTAAGGTGCAAAGTACAAGGAGGTGAGAGAGCACTATACCAAGTTACATTATGCATAGTGGAATTGCACTACACCAAGGCACACAATGCTTATTGCATGGTCGACATACAAAATATAAAGGTGCACTGCATAGTGGAAATTCACTATACAAAGGTCCACCGTCCATTGTGCATGGTGGAAGTGCATCATACCAGGGTCAAATTCGTATAATGGATGATGAAAGTGCACCATATCATAGGGCTCGGTGCATTGTGAATTGTGGAACTACATGATTCTAATGTGCAAGGTGCATAGTGGAAGTACACCATACTAAGGTGCAAAGTACAAGGAGGTGAGAGAGCACTATACCAAGTTACATTATGCATAGTGGAATTGCACTATACCAAGGCACACAATGCTTATTGCATGGTCGACTTACAAAATATAAAGGTGCACCGGCATAGTGGAAATTCACTATACAAAGGTCCACCGTCCATTGTGCATGGTGGAAGTGCATCATACCAGGGTCAAATTCGTATAATGGATGATGAAAGTGCACCATATCATAGGGCTCGGTGCATTGTGAATTGTGGAACTACATGATTCTAATGTGCAAGGTGCATAGTGGAAGTACACCATACTAAGGTGCAAAGTACAAGGAGGTGAGAGAGCACTATACCAAGTTACATTATGCATAGTGGAATTGCACTATACCAAGGCACAGAATGCTTATTGCATGGTCGACTTACAAAATATAAAGGTGCACTGTGCATAGTGGAAATTCACTATACAAAGGTTCACTGCCCATTGTGCATGGTGGAAGTGCATCATACCAGGGTCAAATTCGTATAATGGATGATGAAAGTGCCCCATATCATAGGGCTCGGTGCATTGTGAATTGTGGAACTACATGATTCTAATGTGCAAGGTGCATAGTGGAAGTACACCATACTAAGGTGCAAAGTACAAGGAGGTGAGAGAGCACTATACCAAGTTACATTATGCATAGTGGAATTGCACTTTACCAAGGCACACAATGCTTATTGCATGGTCGACTACAAAATATAAAGGTGCACGTGCATAGTGGAAATTCACTATACAAAGGTCCACTGCCTATTGTGCATGGTGGAAGTGCATCATACCAGGGTCAAATTCGCATAATGGATGATGAAAGTGCACCATACCATAGGGCACGGTGCATTGTGAATGGTGGAACTACATGATTCTAATGTGCAAGGTGCATAGTGGAAGTACACCATACTAAGGTGCAAAGTACAAGGAGGTGAGAGAGCACTATACCAAGTTACATTATGCATAGTGGAATTGCACTACACCAAGGCACACAATGCTTATTGCATGGTCGACATACAAAATATAAAGGTGCACCGTGCATAGTGGAAATTCACTATACAAAGGTCCACCGTCCATTGTGCATGGTGGAAGTGCATCATACCAGGGTCAAATTCGTATAATGGATGATGAAAGTGCACCATATCATAGGGCACGGTGCATTGTGAATTGTGGAACTACATGATTCTAATGTGCAAGGTGCATAGTGGAAGTACACCATACTAAGGTGCAAAGTACAAGGAGGTGAGAGAGCACTATACCAAGTTACATTATGCATAGTGGAATTGCACTATACCAAGGCACACAATGCTTATTGCATGGTCGACTTACAAAATATAAAGGTGCACCGGCATAGTGGAAATTCACTATACAAAGGTCCACCGTCCATTGTGCATGGTGGAAGTGCATCATACCAGGGTCAAATTCGTATAATGGATGATGAAAGTGCACCATATCATAGGGCTCGGTGCATTGTGAATTGTGGAACTACATGATTCTAATGTGCAAGGTGCATAGTGGAAGTACACCATACTAAGGTGCAAAGTACAAGGAGGTGAGAGAGCACTATACCAAGTTACATTATGCATAGTGGAATTGCACTATACCAAGGCACACAATGCTTATTGCATGGTCGACTTACAAAATATAAAGGTGCATTGTGCATAGTGGAAATTCACTATACAAAGGTTCACGCCCATTGTGCATGGTGGAAGTGCATCATACCAGGGTCAAATTCGTATAATGGATGATGAAAGTGCACCATACCATAGGGCACGGTGCATTGTGAATTGTGGAACTACATGATTCTAATGTGCAAGGTGCATAGTGGAAGTACACCATACTAAGGTGCAAAGTACAAGGAGGTGAGAGAGCACTATACCAAGTTACATTATGCAAAGTGGAATTGCACTACCAAGGCACACAATGCTTATTGCATGGTCGACTACAAAATATAAAGGTGCACCGTGCATAGTGGAAATTCACTATACAAAGGTCCACTGCCATTGTGCATGGTGGAAGTGCATCATACCAGGGTCAAATTCGCATAATGCATGATGAAAGTGCACCATACCATAGGGCACGGTGCATTGTGAATGGTGGAACTACATGATTCTAATGTGCAAGGTGCATAGTGGAAGTACACCATACTAAGGTGCAAAGTACAAGGAGGTGAGAGAGCACTATACCAAGTTACATTATGCATAGTGGAATTGCACTACACCAAGGCACACAATGCTTATTGCATGGTCGACATACAAAATATAAAGGTGCACTGGCATAGTGGAAATTCACTATACAAAGGTCCACTCCATTGTGCATGGTGGAAGTGCATCATACTAGGGTCAAATTCGCATAATGGATGATGAAAGTGCACCATACCATAGGGCACGGTGCATTGTGAATGGTGGAACTACATGATTCTAATGTGCAAGGTGCATAGTGGAAGTACACCATACTAAGGTGCAAAGTACAAGGAGGTGAGAGAGCACTATACCAAGTTACATTATGCATAGTGGAATTGCACTATACCAAGGCACACAATGCTTATTGCATGGTCGACTTACAAAATATAAAGGTGCAGGGCATAGTGGAAATTCACTATACAAAGGTCCACCGTCCATTGTGCATGGTGGAAGTGCATCATACCAGGGTCAAATTCGCATAATGGATGATGAAAGTGCACCATACCATAGGGCACGGTGCATTGTGAATGGTGGAACTACATGATTCTAATGTGCAAGGTGCATAGTGGAAGTACACCATACTAAGGTGCAAAGTACAAGGAGGTGAGAGAGCACTATACCAAGTTACATTATGCATAGTGGAATTGCACTACACCAAGGCACACAATGCTTATTGCATGGTCGACACAAAATATAAAGGTGCACTGTGCATAGTGGAAATTCACTATACAAAGGTCCACCGCCCATTGTGCATGGTGGAAGTGCATCATACCAGGGTCAAATTCGCATAATGGATGATGAAAGTGCACCATACCATAGGGCACGGTGCATTGTGAATGGTGGAACTACATGATTCTAATGTGCAAGGTGCATAGTGGAAGTACACCATACTAAGGTGCAAAGTACAAGGAGGTGAGAGAGCACTATACCAAGTTACATTATGCATAGTGGAATTGCACTATACCAAGGCACACAATGCTTATTGCATGGTCGACTTACAAAATATAAAGGTGCATTGTGCATAGTGGAAATTCACTATACAAAGGTCCACCGCCCATTGTGCATGGTGGAAGTGCATCATACCAGGGTCAAATTCGTATAATGGATGATGAAAGTGCACCATATCATAGGGCACGGTGCATTGTGAATGGTGGAACTACATGATTCTAATGTGCAAGGTGCATAGTGGAAGTACACCATACTAAGGTGCAAAGTACAAGGAGGTGAGAGAGCACTATACCAAGTTACATTATGCATAGTGGAATTGCACTACACCAAGGCACACAATGCTTATTGCATGGTCGACATACAAAATATAAAGGTGCACGTGCATAGTGGAAATTCACTATACAAAGGTTCACCGCCCATTGTGCATGGTGGAAGTGCATCATAAAATTCGTATAATGGATGATGAAAGTGCACCATATCATAGGGCTCGGTGCATTGTGAATTGTGGAACTACATGATTCTAATGTGCAAGGTGCATAGTGGAAGTACACCATACTAAGGTGCAAAGTACAAGGAGGTGAGAGAGCACTATACCAAGTTACATTATGCATAGTGGAATTGCACTACACCAAGGCACACAATGCTTATTGCATGGTCGACATACAAAATATAAAGGTGCACTAGGCATAGTGGAAATTCACTATACAAAGGTCCACCCATTGTGCATGGTGGAAGTGCATCATACCAGGGTCAAATTCATATAATGGATGATGAAAGTGCACCATATCATAAGGCACGGTGCATTGTGAATTGTGGAACTACATGATTCTAATGTGCAAGGTGCATAGTGGAAGTACACCATACTAAGGTGCAAAGTACAAGGAGGTGAGAGAGCACTATACCAAGTTACATTATGCATAGTGGAATTGCACTATACCAAGGCACACAATGCTTATTGCATGGTCGACCTACAAAATATAAAGGTGCACCGTGCATAGTGGAAATTCACTATACAAAGGTCCACCCCTATTGTGCATGGTGGAAGTGCATCATACCATGGTCAAATTCATATAATGGATGATGAAAGTGCACCATACCATAGGGCACGGTGCATTGTGAATGGTGGAACTACATGATTCTAATGTGCAAGGTGCATAGTGGAAGTACACCATACTAAGGTGCAAAGTACAAGGAGGTGAGAGAGCACTATACCAAGTTACATTATGCATAGTGGAATTGCACTACACCAAGGCACACAATGCTTATTGCATGGTCGACATACAAAATATAAAGGTGCACCGTGCATAGTGGAAATTCACTATACAAAGGTCCACCGTCCATTGTGCATGGTGGAAGTGCATCATACCAGGGTCAAATTCGCATAATGGATGATGAAAGTGCACCATACCATAGGGCTCGGTGCATTGTGAATTGTGGAACTACATGATTCTAATGTGCAAGGTGCATAGTGGAAGTACACCATACTAAGGTGCAAAGTACAAGGAGGTGAGAGAGCACTATACCAAGTTACATTATGCATAGTGGAATTGCACTATACCAAGGCACACAATGCTTATTGCATGGTCGACTTACAAAATATAAAGGTGCACTGCATAGTGGAAATTCACTATACAAAGGTCCACCGTCCATTGTGCATGGTGGAAGTGCATCATACCAGGGTCAAATTCGTATAATGGATGATGAAAGTGCACCATATCATAGGGCTCGGTGCATTGTGAATTGTGGAACTACATGATTCTAATGTGCAAGGTGCATAGTGGAAGTACACCATACTAAGGTGCAAAGTACAAGGAGGTGAGAGAGCACTATACCAAGTTACATTATGCATAGTGGAATTGCACTATACCAAGGCACACAATGCTTATTGCATGGTCGACATACAAAATATAAAGGTGCACGGCATAGTGGAAATTCACTATACAAAGGTCCACACCATTGTGCATGGTGGAAGTGCATCATACCAGGGTAATAATAGATGCTGAAAGTGCACCATACCATAAGGCACGGTGCATTGTGAATGGTGGAACTACATGATTCTAATGTGCAAGGTGCATAGTGGAAGTACACCATACTAAGGTGCAAAGTACAAGGAGGTGAGAGAGCACTATACCAAGTTACATTATGCATAGTGGAATTGCACTATACCAAGGCACACAATGCTTATTGCATGGTCGACCTACAAAATATAAAGGTGCACCGTGCATAGTGGAAATTCACTATACAAAGGTCCACGCCATTGTGCATGGTGGAAGTGCATCATACCGGGTCAAATTCATATAATGCATGATGAAAGTGCACCATACCATAGGGCACGGTGCATTGTGAATGGTGGAACTACATGATTCTAATGTGCAAGGTGCATAGTGGAAGTACACCATACTAAGGTGCAAAGTACAAGGAGGTGAGAGAGCACTATACCAAGTTACATTATGCATAGTGGAATTGCACTACACCAAGGCACACAATGCTTATTGCATGGTCGACATACAAAATATAAAGGTGCACTGCATAGTGGAAATTCACTATACAAAGGTCCACGTCCATTGTGCATGGTGGAAGTGCATCATACCAGGGTCAAATTCGCATAATGGATGATGAAAGTGCACCATATCATAGGGCACGGTGCATTGTGAATGGTGGAACTACATGATTCTAATGTGCAAGGTGCATAGTGGAAGTACACCATACTAAGGTGCAAAGTACAAGGAGGTGAGAGAGCACTATACCAAGTTACATTATGCATAGTGGAATTGCACTATACCAAGGCACACAATGCTTATTGCATGGTCGACTTACAAAATATAAAGGTGCACCGCATAGTGGAAATTCACTATACAAAGGTCCACCGTCCATTGTGCATGGTGGAAGTGCATCATACCGGGTCAAATTCGTATAATGGATGATGAAAGTGCACCATATCATAGGGCACGGTGCATTGTGAATGGTGGAACTACATGATTCTAATGTGCAAGGTGCATAGTGGAAGTACACCATACTAAGGTGCAAAGTACAAGGAGGTGAGAGAGCACTATACCAAGTTACATTATGCATAGTGGAATTGCACTATACCAAGGCACACAATGCTTATTGCATGGTCGACTTACAAAATATAAAGGTGCATTGTGCATAGTGGAAATTCACTATACAAAGGTCCCGCCCATTGTGCATGGTGGAAGTGCATCATACTGGGTCAAATTAGTATAATGGATGATGAAAGTGCACCATATCATAGGGCTCGGTGCATTGTGAATGGTGGAACTACATGATTCTAATGTGCAAGGTGCATAGTGGAAGTACACCATACTAAGGTGCAAAGTACAAGGAGGTGAGAGAGCACTATACCAAGTTACATTATGCATAGTGGAATTGCACTACACCAAGGCACACAATGCTTATTGCATGGTCGACATACAAAATATAAAGGTGCACGTGCATAGTGGAAATTCACTATACAAAGGTCCACCGCCCATTGTGCATGGTGGAAGTGCATCATAAAATTCGTATAATGGATGATGAAAGTGCACCATATCATAGGGCTCGGTGCATTGTGAATTGTGGAACTACATGATTCTAATGTGCAAGGTGCATAGTGGAAGTACACCATACTAAGGTGCAAAGTACAAGGAGGTGAGAGAGCACTATACCAAGTTACATTATGCATAGTGGAATTGCACTACACCAAGGCACACAATGCTTATTGCATGGTCGACATACAAAATATAAAGGTGCACTGGGCATAGTGGAAATTCACTATACAAAGGTCCACTCCATTGTGCATGGTGGAAGTGCATCATACCGGGTCAAATTCGCATAATGGATGATGAAAGTGCACCATATCATAAGGCACGGTGCATTGTGAATTGTGGAACTACATGATTCTAATGTGCAAGGTGCATAGTGGAAGTACACCATACTAAGGTGCAAAGTACAAGGAGGTGAGAGAGCACTATACCAAGTTACATTATGCATAGTGGAATTGCACTTTACCAAGGCACACAATGCTTATTGCATGGTCGACCTACAAAATATAAAGGTGCACCGTGCATAGTGGAAATTCACTATACAAAGGTCCACTGCCTATTGTGCATGGTGGAAGTGCATCATACCAGGGTCAAATTCATATAATGCATGATGAAAGTGAACCATACCATAGGGCATGGTGCATTGTGAATGGTGGAACTACATGATTCTAATGTGCAAGGTGCATAGTGGAAGTACACCATACTAAGGTGCAAAGTACAAGGAGGTGAGAGAGCATTATACCAAGTTACATTATGCATAGTGGAATTGCACTACACCAAGGCACACAATGCTTATTGCATGGTCGACATACAAAATATAAAGGTGCAGGGCATAGTGGAAATTCACTATACAAAGGTCCACCGTCCATTGTGCATGGTGGAAGTGCATCATACCAGGGTCAAATTCGTATAATGGATGATGAAAGTGCACCATATCATAGGGCTCGGTGCATTGTGAATTGTGGAACTACATGATTCTAATGTGCAAGGTGCATAGTGGAAGTACACCATACTAAGGTGCAAAGTACAAGGAGGTGAGAGAGCACTATACCAAGTTACATTATGCATAGTGGAATTGCACTATACCAAGGCACACAATGCTTATTGCATGGTCGACTTACAAAATATAAAGGTGCAGGCATAGTGGAAATTCACTATACAAAGGTCCACCGTCCATTGTGCATGGTGGAAGTGCATCATACCAGGGTCAAATTCGCATAATGGATGATGAAAGTGCACCATATCATAGGGCTCGGTGCATTGTGAATGGTGGAACTACATGATTCTAATGTGCAAGGTGCATAGTGGAAGTACACCATACTAAGGTGCAAAGTACAAGGAGGTGAGAGAGCACTATACCAAGTTACATTATGCATAGTGGAATTGCACTATACCAAGGCACACAATGCTTATTGCATGGTCGACTTACAAAATATAAAGGTGCACCGTGCATAGTGGAAATTCACTATACAAAGGTCCACCGCCCATTGTGCATGGTGGAAGTGCATCATACCAGGTCAAATTCGTATAATGGATGATGAAAGTGCACCATATCATAGGGCTCGGTGCATTGTGAATTGTGGAACTACATGATTCTAATGTGCAAGGTGCATAGTGGAAGTACACCATACTAAGGTGCAAAGTACAAGGAGGTGAGAGAGCACTATACCAAGTTACATTATGCATAGTGGAATTGCACTTTACCAAGGCACACAATGCTTATTGCATGGTCGACCTACAAAATATAAAGGTGCACCGTGCATAGTGGAAATTCACTATACAAAGGTCCACGCCTATTGTGCATGGTGGAAGTGCATCATACCGGGTCAAATTCATATAATGCATGATGAAAGTGCACCATACCATAGGGCACGGTGCATTGTGAATGGTGGAACTACATGATTCTAATGTGCAAGGTGCATAGTGGAAGTACACCATACTAAGGTGCAAAGTACAAGGAGGTGAGAGAGCACTATACCAAGTTACATTATGCATAGTGGAATTGCACTACACCAAGGCACACAATGCTTATTGCATGGTCGACATACAAAATATAAAGGTGCAGGCATAGTGGAAATTCACTATACAAAGGTCCACCGTCCATTGTGCATGGTGGAAGTGCATCATACTAGGGTCAAATTCGTATAATGGATGATGAAAGTGCCCATATCATAGGGCTCGGTGCATTGTGAATTGTGGAACTACATGATTCTAATGTGCAAGGTGCATAGTGGAAGTACACCATACTAAGGTGCAAAGTACAAGGAGGTGAGAGAGCACTATACCAAGTTACATTATGCATAGTGGAATTGCACTATACCAAGGCACACAATGCTTATTGCATGGTCGACTTACAAAATATAAAGGTGTGTGCATAGTGGAAATTCACTATACAAAGGTTCACCGCCCATTGTGCATGGTGGAAGTGCATCATACCGGGTCAAATTCGTATAATGGATGATGAAAGTGCACCATATCATAGGGCACGGTGCATTGTGAATGGTGGAACTACATGATTCTAATGTGCAAGGTGCATAGTGGAAGTACACCATACTAAGGTGCAAAGTACAAGGAGGTGAGAGAGCACTATACCAAGTTACATTATGCATAGTGGAATTGCACTAACCAAGGCACACAATGCTTATTGCATGGTCGACTACAAAATATAAAGGTGCACGTGCATAGTGGAAATTCACTATACAAAGGTCCACCGCCTATTGTGCATGGTGGAAGTGCATCATACCAGGGTCAAATTTACATAATGCATGATGAAAGTGCACCATACCATAGGGCACGGTGCATTGTGAATGGTGGAACTACATGATTCTAATGTGCAAGGTGCATAGTGGAAGTACACCATACTAAGGTGCAAAGTACAAGGAGGTGAGAGAGCATTATACCAAGTTACATTATGCATAGTGGAATTGCACTACACCAAGGCACACAATGCTTATTGCATGGTCGACATACAAAATATAAAGGTGCAGGCATAGTGGAAATTCACTATACAAAGGTCCACCGTCCATTGTGCATGGTGGAAGTGCATCATACAGGGTCAAATTCGTATAATGGATGATGAAAGTGCACCATATCATAGGGCACGGTGCATTGTGAATTGTGGAACTACATGATTCTAATGTGCAAGGTGCATAGTGGAAGTACACCATACTAAGGTGCAAAGTACAAGGAGGTGAGAGAGCACTATACCAAGTTACATTATGCATAGTGGAATTGCACTATACCAAGGCACACAATGCTTATTGCATGGTCGACTTACAAAATATAAAGGTGCACTGTGCATAGTGGAAATTCACTATACAAAGGTTCACTGCCCATTGTGCATGGTGGAAGTGCATCATACCAGGGTCAAATTAGTATAATGGATGATGAAAGTGCACCATATCATAGGGCTCGGTGCATTGTGAATTGTGGAACTACATGATTCTAATGTGCAAGGTGCATAGTGGAAGTACACCATACTAAGGTGCAAAGTACAAGGAGGTGAGAGAGCACTATACCAAGTTACATTATGCATAGTGGAATTGCACTTTACCAAGGCACACAATGCTTATTGCATGGTCGACCTACAAAATATAAAGGTGCACGTGCATAGTGGAAATTCATTATACAAAGGTCCACTGCCTATTGTGCATGGTGGAAGTGCATCATACCAGGGTCAAATTTACATAATGCATGATGAAAGTGCACCATACCATAGGGCACGGTGCATTGTGAATGGTGGAACTACATGATTCTAATGTGCAAGGTGCATAGTGGAAGTACACCATACTAAGGTGCAAAGTACAAGGAGGTGAGAGAGCATTATACCAAGTTACATTATGCATAGTGGAATTGCACTACACCAAGGCACACAATGCTTATTGCATGGTCGACATACAAAATATAAAGGTGCACTGGCATAGTGGAAATTCACTATACAAAGGTCCACTGTCCATTGTGCATGGTGGAAGTGCATCATACCAGGGTCAAATTCGTATAATGGATGATGAAACTGCCCCATATCATAGGGCTCGGTGCATTGTGAATTGTGGAACTACATGATTCTAATGTGCAAGGTGCATAGTGGAAGTACACCATACTAAGGTGCAAAGTACAAGGAGGTGAGAGAGCACTATACCAAGTTACATTATGCATAGTGGAATTGCACTATACCAAGGCACACAATGCTTATTGCATGGTCGACTTACAAAATATAAAGGTGCACTTGGGATAGTGGAAATTCAGTATACAAAGGTCCACTGTCCATTGTGCATGGTGGAAGTGCATCATACCAGGGTCAAATTCGTATAATGGATGATGAAAGTGCACCATATCATAGGGCTCGGTGCATTGTGAATTGTGGAACTACATGATTCTAATGTGCAAGGTGCATAGTGGAAGTACACCATACTAAGGTGCAAAGTACAAGGAGGTGAGAGAGCACTATACCAAGTTACATTATGCATAGTGGAATTGCACTATACCAAGGCACACAATGCTTATTGCATGGTCGACTTACAAAATATAAAGGTGCATTGTGCATAGTGGAAATTCACTATACAAAGGTCCACCGCCCATTGTGCATGGTGGAAGTGCATCATACCAGGGTCAAATTAGTATAATGGATGATGAAAGTGCACCATATCATAGGGCTCGGTGCATTGTGAATTGTGGAACTACATGATTCTAATGTGCAAGGTGCATAGTGGAAGTACACCATACTAAGGTGCAAAGTACAAGGAGGTGAGAGAGCACTATACCAAGTTACATTATGCATAGTGGAATTGCACTACACCAAGGCACACAATGCTTATTGCATGGTCGACATACAAAATATAAAGGTGCACGTGCATAGTGGAAATTCACTATACAAAGGTCACCGCCCATTGTGCATGGTGGAAGTGCATCATAAAATTCGTATAATGGATGATGAAAGTGCACCATATCATAGGGCTCGGTGCATTGTGAATTGTGGAACTACATGATTCTAATGTGCAAGGTGCATAGTGGAAGTACACCATACTAAGGTGCAAAGTACAAGGAGGTGAGAGAGCACTATACCAAGTTACATTATGCATAGTGGAATTGCACTACACCAAGGCACACAATGCTTATTGCATGGTCGACATACAAAATATAAAGGTGCAGGGATAGTGGAAATTCACTATACAAAGGTCCACTCCATTGTGCATGGTGGAAGTGCATCATACCAGGGTCAAATTCATATAATGGATGATGAAAGTGCACCATATCATAGGGCACGGTGCATTGTGAATTGTGGAACTACATGATTCTAATGTGCAAGGTGCATAGTGGAAGTACACCATACTAAGGTGCAAAGTACAAGGAGGTGAGAGAGCACTATACCAAGTTACATTATGCATAGTGGAATTGCACTTTACCAAGGCACACAATGCTTATTGCATGGTCGACCTACAAAATATAAAGGTGCATTGTGCATAGTGGAAATTCACTATACAAAGGTCCACCGCCTATTGTGCATGGTGGAAGTGCATCATACAGGGTCAAATTCATATAATGCATGATGAAAGTGCACCATACCATAGGGCACGGTGCATTGTGAATGGTGGAACTACATGATTCTAATGTGCAAGGTGCATAGTGGAAGTACACCATACTAAGGTGCAAAGTACAAGGAGGTGAGAGAGCACTATACCAAGTTACATTATGCATAGTGGAATTGCACTACACCAAGGCACACAATGCTTATTGCATGGTCGACATACAAAATATAAAGGTGCATGCATAGTGGAAATTCACTATACAAAGGTCCACGTCCATTGTGCATGGTGGAAGTGCATCATACCATGGTCAAATTCGTATAATGGATGATGAAAGTGCACCATATCATAGGGCTCGGTGCATTGTGAATTGTGGAACTACATGATTCTAATGTGCAAGGTGCATAGTGGAAGTACACCATACTAAGGTGCAAAGTACAAGGAGGTGAGAGAGCACTATACCAAGTTACATTATGCATAGTGGAATTGCACTATACCAAGGCACACAATGCTTATTGCATGGTCGACTTACAAAATATAAAGGTGCAGGCATAGTGGAAATTCACTATACAAAGGTCCACCGTCCATTGTGCATGGTGGAAGTGCATCATACAGGGTCAAATTCGTATAATGGATGATGAAAGTGCACCATATCATAGGGCTTGGTGCATTGTGAATTGTGGAACTACATGATTCTAATGTGCAAGGTGCATAGTGGAAGTACACCATACTAAGGTGCAAAGTACAAGGAGGTGAGAGAGCACTATACCAAGTTACATTATGCATAGTGGAATTGCACTATACCAAGGCACACAATGCTTATTGCATGGTCGACTTACAAAATATAAAGGTGCACTGTGCATAGTGGAAATTCACTATACAAAGGTCCACCGCCCATTGTGCATGGTGGAAGTGCATCATACCAGGTCAAATTAGTATAATGGATGATGAAAGTGCACCATATCATAGGGCACGGTGCATTGTGAATTGTGGAACTACATGATTCTAATGTGCAAGGTGCATAGTGGAAGTACACCATACTAAGGTGCAAAGTACAAGGAGGTGAGAGAGCACTATACCAAGTTACATTATGCATAGTGGAATTGCACTTTACCAAGGCACACAATGCTTATTGCATGGTCGACCTACAAAATATAAAGGTGCATTGTGCATAGTGGAAATTCACTATACAAAGGTCCACTTCCCATTGTGCATGGTGGAAGTGCATCATACCGGGTCAAATTCGCATAATGCATGATGAAAGTGCACCATACCATAGGGCAAGGTGCATTGTGAATTGTGGAACTACATGATTCTAATGTGCAAGGTGCATAGTGTAAGTATACCATACTAAGGTGCAAAGTACAAGGAGGTGAGAGAGTACTATACCAAGTTATGCATAGTGGAATTGCACTATACCAAGGCACACAATGCTTATTGCATGGTCGACCTACAAAATATAAAGGTGCACCGTGCATAGTGGAAATTCACTATACAAAGGTCCACCGCCTATTGTGCATGGTGGAAGTGCATCATACCGGGTCAAATTCGCATAATGCATGATGAAAGTGCACCATACCATAGGGCACGGTGCATTGTGAATGGTGGAACTACATGATTCTAATGTGCAAGGTGCATAGTGGAAGTACACCATACTAAGGTGCAAAGTACAAGGAGGTGAGAGAGCACTATACCAAGTTACATTATGCATAGTGGAATTGCACTATACCAAGGCACACAATGCTTATTGCATGGTCGACCTACAAAATATAAAGGTGCAGTGCATAGTGGAAATTCACTATACAAAGGTCCACGTCCATTGTGCATGGTGGAAGTGCATCATACCGGGTTCGTATAATGCATGATGAAAGTGCACCATACCATAGGGCACGGTGCATTGTGAATGGTGGAACTACATGATTCTAATGTGCAAGGTGCATAGTGGAAGTACACCATACTAAGGTGCAAAGTACAAGGAGGTGAGAGAGCACTATACCAAGTTACATTATGCATAGTGGAATTGCACTATACCAAGGCACACAATGCTTATTGCATGGTCGACCTACAAAATATAAAGGTGCATTGTGCATAGTGGAAATTCACTATACAAAGGTCCACATCCCATTGTGCATGGTGGAAGTGCATCATACCAGGGTCAAATTCGCATAATGCATGATGAAAGTGCACCATACCATAGGGCATGGTGCATTGTGAATGGTGGAACTACATGATTCTAATGTGCAAGGTGCATAGTGGAAGTACACCATACTAAGGTGCAAAGTACAAGGAGGTGAGAGAGCACTATACCAAGTTATGCATAGTGGAATTGCACTATACCAAGGCACACAATGCTTATTGCATGGTCGACCTAAAATATAAAGGTGCACGTGCATAGTGGAAATTCACTATACAAAGGTCCACCGTCCATTGTGCATGGTGGAAGTGCATCATACCGGGGTCAAATTCGCATAATGGATGATGAAAGTGCACCATACCATAGGGCACGGTGCATTGTGAATGGTGGAACTACATGATTCTAATGTGCAAGGTGCATAGTGGAAGTACACCATACTAAGGTGCAAAGTACAAGGAGGTGAGAGAGCACTATACCAAGTTACATTATGCATAGTGGAATTGCACTATACCAAGGCACACAATGCTTATTGCATGGTCGACCTACAAAATATAAAGGTGCAGTGCATATTGGAAATCCACTATACAAAGGTCCACTACCCATTGTGCATGGTGGAAGTGCATCATACCAGGGTCAAATTCGCATAATGGATGATGAAAGTGCACCATACCATAGGGCACGGTGCATTGTGAATGGTGGAACTACATGATTCTAATGTGCAAGGTGCATAGTGGAAGTACACCATACTAAGGTGCAAAGTACAAGGAGGTGAGAGAGCACATACCAAGTTACATTATGCATAATGGAATTGCACTATACCAAGGCACACAATCCTTACTGCATGGTCGAACTACAAAATATAAAGGTGCACTGTGCATAGTGGAAATTCACTATACAAAGGTCCACTGTCCATTGTGCATGGTGGAAGTGCATCATACCAGGGTCAAATTCGCATAATGCATGATGAAAGTGCACCATACCATAGGGCACGGTGCATTGTGAATGGTGGAACTACATGATTCTAATGTGCAAGGTGCATAGTGGAAGTACACCATACTAAGGTGCAAAGTACAAGGAGGTGAGAGAGCACTATACCAAGTTATGCATAGTGGAATTGCACTATACCAAGGCACACAATGCTTATTGCATGGTCGACCTACAAAATATAAAGGTGCACTGTGCATAGTGGAAATTCACTATACAAAGGTCCACCCATTGTGCATGGTGGAAGTGCATCATACGAGGGTCAAATTCGCATAATGCATGATGAAAGTGCACCATACCATAGGGCACGGTGCATTGTGAATGGTGGAACTACATGATTCTAATGTGCAAGGTGCATAGTGGAAGTACACCATACTAAGGTGCAAAGTACAAGGAGGTGAGAGAGCACTATACCAAGTTACATTATGCATAGTGGAATTGCACTATACCAAGGCACACAATGCTTATTGCATGGTCGACCTACAAAATATAAAGGTGCATGTGCATAGTGGAAATTCACTATACAAAGGTCCACTACCCATTGTGCATGGTGGAAGTGCATCATACCAATGTCAAATTCGCATAATGCATGATGAAAGTGCACCATACCATAGGGCACGGTGCATTGTGAATGGTGGAACTACATGATTCTAATGTGCAAGGTGCATAGTGGAAGTACACCATACTAAGGTGCAAAGTACAAGGAGGTGAGAGAGCACTATACCAAGTTACATTATGCATAGTGGAATTGCACTATACCAAGGCACACAATGCTTATTGCATGGTCGAACTACAAAATATAAAGGTGCACGTGCATAGTGGAAATTCACTATACAAAGGTCCACTGCCCATTGTGCATGGTGGAAGTGCATCATACGAGGGTCAAATTCGCATAATGCATGATGAAAGTGCACCATACCATAGGGCACGGTGCATTGTGAATGGTGGAACTACATGATTCTAATGTGCAAGGTGCATAGTGGAAGTACACCATACTAAGGTGCAAAGTACAAGGAGGTGAGAGAGCACTATACCAAGTTACATTATGCATAGTGGAATTGCACTATACCAAGGCACCAATGCTTATTGCATGGTCAACCTACAAAATATAAAGGTGCACTATGCATAGTGGAAATTCACTATACAAAGGTCCATGCCCATTGTGCATGGTGGAAGTGCATCATACCAACGTCAAATTCGCATAATGCATGATGAAAGTGCACCATACCATAGGGCACGGTGCATTGTGAATGGTGGAACTACATGATTCTAATGTGCAAGGTGCATAGTGGAAGTACACCATACTAAGGTGCAAAGTACAAGGAGGTGAGAGAGCACTATACCAAGTTACATTATGCATAGTGGAATTGCACTATACCAAGGCACACAATGCTTATTGCATGGTCGACCTACAAAATATAAAGGTGCATTCGTGCATAGTGGAAATTCACTATACAAAGGTCCATTGCCCATAGTGCATGGTGGATGTGCATCATACTAGGGTCAAATTTTTCATAATGCATGATGAAAGTGCACCATACCATAGGGCACGGTGCATTGTGAATGGTGGAACTACATGATTCTAATGTGCAAGGTGAATAGTGGAAGTACACCATACTAAGGTACAAAGTACAAGGAGGTGAGAGAGCACTATACCAAGTTACATTATGCATAGTGGAATTGCACTATACACATTACATGGTCGACCTACAAAATATAAAGGTGCACTGTGCATAGTGGAAATTCACTATACAAAGGTCCACCGCCCATTGTGCATGGTGGAAGTGCATCATACCAGGGTCAAATTCGCATAATGCATGATGAAAGTGCACCATACCATAGGGCACGGTGCATTGTGAATGGTGGAACTACATGATTCTAATGTGCAAGGTGCATAGTGGAAGTACACCATACTAAGGTGCAAAGTACAAGGAGGTGAGAGAGCACTATACCAAGTTACATTATGCATAGTGGAATTGCACTATACCAAGGCACACAATGCTTATTGCATGGTCGACCTACAAAATATAAAGGTGCACGTGCATAGTGGAAATTCACTATACAAAGGTCCACGCCCATTGTGCATGGTGGAAGTGCATCATACGAGGGTCAAATTCGCATAATGCATGATGAAAGTGCACCATACCATAGGGCACGGTGCATTGTGAATGGTGGAACTACATGATTCTAATGTGCAAGGTGCATAGTGGAAGTACACCATACTAAGGTGCAAAGTACAAGGAGGTGAGAGAGCACTATACCAAGTTACATTATGCATAGTGGAATTGCACTATACCAAGGCACACAATGCTTATTGCATGGTCGACTACAAAATATAAAGGTGCATTATGCATAGTGGAAATTCACTATACAAAGGTCCATTGCCCATTGTGCATGGTGGAAGTGCATCATACGGGTCAAATTCGCATAATGCATGATGAAAGTGCACCATACCATAGGGCACGGTGCATTGTGAATGGTGGAACTACATGATTCTAATGTGCAAGGTGCATAGTGGAAGTACACCATACTAAGGTGCAAAGTACAAGGAGGTGAGAGAGCACTATACCAAGTTACATTATGCATAGTGGAATTGCACTATACCAAGGCACACAATGCTTATTGCATGGTCGACCTACAAAATATAAAGGTGCATGTGCATAGTGGAAATTCACTATACAAAGGTCCACGCCCATTGTGCATGGTGGAAGTGCATCATACCAGGGTCAAATTCGCATAATGCATGATGAAAGTGCACCATACCATAGGGCACGGTGCATTGTGAATGGTGGAACTACATGATTCTAATGTGCAAGGTGCATAGTGGAAGTACACCATACTAAGGTGCAAAGTACAAGGAGGTGAGAGAGCACTATACCAAGTTACATTATGCATAGTGGAATTGCACTATATCAAGGCACACAATGCTTATTGCATGGTCGAACCTACAAAATATAAAGGTGCATTATGCATAGTGGAAATTCACTATACAAAGGTCCACCCATTGTGCATGGTGGAAGTGCATCATACGAGGGTCAAATTCGCATAATGCATGATGAAAGTGCACCATACCATAGGGCACGGTGCATTGTGAATGGTGGAACTACATGATTCTAATGTGCAAGGTGCATAGTGGAAGTACACCATACTAAGGTGCAAAGTACAAGGAGGTGAGAGAGCACTATACCAAGTTACATTATGCATAGTGGAATTGCACTATACCAAGGCACACAATGCTTATTGCATGGTCGACCTACAAAATATAAAGGTGCACGTGCATAGTGGAAATTCACTATACAAAGGTCCACTACCCATTGTGCATGGTGGAAGTGCATCATACCGGGGTCAAATTCGCATAATGCATGATGAAAGTGCACCATACCATAGGGCACGGTGCATTGTGAATGGTGGAACTACATGATTCTAATGTGCAAGGTGCATAGTGGAAGTACACCATACTAAGGTGCAAAGTACAAGGAGGTGAGAGAGCACTATACCAAGTTACATTATGCATAGTGGAATTGCACTAGACCAAGGCACACAATGCTTATTGCATGGTCGACCTACAAAATATAAAGGTGCACTATGCATAGTGGAAATTCACTATACAAAGGTCCATGCCCATTGTGCATGGTGGAAGTGCATCATACCAGGGTCAAATTCGCATAATGCATGATGAAAGTGCACCATACCATAGGGCACGGTGCATTGTGAATGGTGGAACTACATGATTCTAATGTGCAAGGTGCATAGTGGAAGTACACCATACTAAGGTGCAAAGTACAAGGAGGTGAGAGAGCACTATACCAAGTTACATTATGCATAGTGGAATTGCACTAGACCAAGGCACACAATGCTTATTGCATGGTCGACCTAAAAATATAAAGGTGCATTGTGCATAGTGGAAATTCACTATACAAAGGTCCATTGCCCATTGTGCATGGTGGAAGTGCATCATACTATGGTCAAATTCGCATAATGCATGATGAAAGTGCACCATACCATAGGGCACGGTGCATTGTGAATGGTGGAACTACATGATTCTAATGTGCAAGGTGCATAGTGGAAGTACACCATACTAAGGTGCAAAGTACAAGGAGGTGAGAGAGCACTATACCAAGTTACATTATGCATAGTGGAATTGCACTATACCAAGGCACACAATGCTTATTGCATGGTCGACCAACAAAATATAAAGGTGCACTGTGCATAGTGGAAATTCACTATACACAGGTCCACCGCCCATTGTGCATGGTGGAAGTGCATCATACGAGGGTCAAATTCGCATAATGCATGATGAAAGTGCACCATACCATAGGGCACGGTGCATTGTGAATGGTGGAACTACATGATTCTAATGTGCAAGGTGCATAGTGGAAGTACACCATACTAAGGTGCAAAGTACAAGGAGGTGAGAGAGCACTATACCAAGTTACATTATGCATAGTGGAATTGCACTAGACCAAGGCACACAATGCTTATTGCATGGTCGACTACAAAATATAAAGGTGCACGTGCATAGTGGAAATTCACTATACAAAGGTCCATTGCCCATTGTGCATGGTGGAAGTGCATCATACCAGGGTCAAATTCGCATAATGCATGATGAAAGTGCACCATACCATAGGGCACGGTGCATTGTGAATGGTGGAACTACATGATTCTAATGTGCAAGGTGCATAGTGGAAGTACACCATACTAAGGTGCAAAGTACAAGGAGGTGAGAGAGCACTATACCAAGTTACATTTTGCATAGTAGAATTGCACTAGATCAAGGCACACAATGCTTATTGCATGGTCGAACTACAAAATATAAAGGTGCACTTTGCATAGTGGAAATTCACTATACAAAGGTCCACGCCCATTGTGCATGGTGGAAGTGCATCATACCAGGGTCAAATTCGCATAATGCATGATGAAAGTGCACCATACCATAGGGCACGGTGCATTGTGAATGGTGGAACTACATGATTCTAATGTGCAAGGTGCATAGTGGAAGTACACCATACAAAGGTGCAAAGTACAAGGAGGTAAGAGAGCACTATACCAAGTTACATTTTGCATAGTGGAATTGCACTAGATCAAGGCACACAATGCTTATTGCATGGTCGAACTACAAAATATAAAGGTGCACTATGCATAGTGGAAATTCACTATACAAAGGTCCACCGCCCATTGTGCATGGTGGAAGTGCATCATACCAGGGTCAAATTCGCATAATGCATGATGAAAGTGCACCATACCATAGGGCACGGTGCATTGTGAATTGTGGAACTACATGATTCTAATGTGCAAGGTGCATAGTGGAAGTACACCATACAAAGGTGCAAAGTACAAGGAGGTAAGAGAGCACTATACCAAGTTACATTTTGCATAGTGGAATTGCACTAGATCAAGGCACACAATGCTTATTGCATGGTCGAACTACAAAATATAAAGGTGCACGTGCATAGTGGAAATTCACTATACAAAGGTCCACCGCCCATTGTGCATGGTGGAAGTGCATCATACCAGGGTCAAATTCGCATAATGCATGATGAAAGTGCACCATACCATAGGGCACGGTGCATTGTGAATTGTGGAACTACATGATTCTAATGTGCAAGGTGCATAGTGGAAGTACACCATACAAAGGTGCAAAGTACAAGGAGGTAAGAGAGCACTATACCAAATTACATTTTGCATAGTGGAATTGCACTAGATCAAGGCACACAATGCTTATTGCATGGTCGAACTACAAAATATAAAGGTGCACTATGCATAGTGGAAATTCACTATACAAAGGTCCACCGCCCATTGTGCATGGTGGAAGTGCATCATACCGGGTCAAATTCGCATAATGCATGATGAAAGTGCACCATACCATAGGGCACGGTGCATTGTGATTTGTGGAACTACATGATTCTAATGTGCAAGGTGCATAGTGGAAGTACACCATACAAAGGTGCAAAGTACAAGGAGGTAAGAGAGCACTATACCAAGTTACATTTTGCATAGTGGAATTGCACTAGATCAAGGCACACAATGCTTATTGCATGGTCGAACTACAAAATATAAAGGTGCACTATGCATAGTGGAAATTCACTATACAAAGGTCCACTGCCCATTGTGCATGGTGGAAATGCATCATACCAGGGTCAAATTTGCATAATGCATGATGAAAGTGCACAATACCATAATTACATTTTGCATAGTGGAATTGCACTAGATCAAGGCACACAATGCTTATTGCATGGTCGAACTACAAAATATAAAGGTGCCGTGCATAGTGGAAATTCACTATACAAAGGTCCACTATCTATTGTACATGGTGGAAGTGCATCATACTAGGGTCAAATTCGCATAATGCATGATGAAAGTGCACATACCATAGGGCACGGTGCATTGTGAATGGTTGAACTACATGATTCTAATGTGCAAGGTGCATAGTGGAAGTACACCATACAAAGGTGCAAAGTACAAGGAGGTAAGAGAGCACTATACCAAGTTACATTTTGCATAGTGGAATTGCACTAGATCAAGGCACACAATGCTTATTGCATGGTCGAACTACAAAATATAAAGGTGCACTTGCATAGTGGAAATTCACTATACAAAGGTCCACCGCCCATTGTGCATGGTGGAAGTGCATCATACAGGGTCAAATTCGCATAATGCATGATGAAAGTGCACCATACCATAGGGCACGGTGCATTGTGAATGGTGGAACTACATGATTCTAATGTGCAAGGTGCATAGTGGAAGTACACCATACTAAGGTGCAAAGTACAAGGAGGTAAGAGAGCACTATACCAAGTTACATTTTGCATAGTGGAATTGCACTAGATCAAGGCACACAATGCTTATTGCATGGTCGAACTACAAAATATAAAGGTGCACGTGCATAGTGGAAATTCACTATACAAAGGTCCACCGCCCATTGTGCATGGTGGAAGTGCATCATACCAGGGTCAAATTCGCATAATGCATGATGAAAGTGCACCATACCATAGGGCACGGTGCATTGTGATGGTGGAACTACATGATTCTAATGTGCAAGGTGCATAGTGGAAGTACACCATACAAAGGTGCAAAGTACAAGGAGGTAAGAGAGCACTATACCAAGTTACATTTTGCATAGTGGAATTGCACTAGATCAAGGCACACAATGCTTATTGCATGGTCGAACTACAAAATATAAAGGTGCACGTGCATAGTGGAAATTCACTATACAAAGGTCCACCGCCCATTGTGCATGGTGGAAGTGCATCATACTAGGGTCAAATTCGCATAATGCATGATGAAAGTGCACCATACCATAGGGCACGGTGCATTGTGATTTGTGGAACTACATGATTCTAATGTGCAAGGTGCATAGTGGAAGTACACCATACAAAGGTGCAAAGTACAAGGAGGTAAGAGAGCACTATACCAATTACATTTTGCATAGTGGAATTGCACTAGATCAAGGCACACAATGCTTATTGCATGGTCGAACTACAAAATATAAAGGTGCACTGTGCATAGTGGAAATTCACTATACAAAGGTCCACCGCCCATTGTGCATGGTGGAAGTGCATCATACTAGGGTCAAATTCGCATAATGCATGATGAAAGTGCACCATACCATAGGGCACGGTGCATTGTGATTTGTGGAACTACATGATTCTAATGTGCAAGGTGCATAGTGGAAGTACACCATACAAAGGTGCAAAGTACAAGGAGGTAAGAGAGCACTATACCAAGTTACATTTTGCATAGTGGAATTGCACTAGATCAAGGCACACAATGCTTATTGCATGGTCGAACTACAAAATATAAAGGTGCACTATGCATAGTGGAAATTCACTATACAAAGGTCCACCGCCCATTGTGCATGGTGGAAGTGCATCATACCAGGGTCAAATTCGCATAATGCATGATGAAAGTGCACCATACCATAGGGCACGGTGCATTGTGATTTTGGAACTACATGATTCTAATGTGCAAGGTGCATAGTGGAAGTACACCATACAAAGGTGCAAAGTACAAGGAGGTAAGAGAGCACTATACCAAGTTACATTTTGCATAGTGGAATTGCACTAGATCAAGGCACACAATGCTTATTGCATGGTCGAACTACAAAATATAAAGGTGCACGTGCATAGTGGAAATTCACTATACAAAGGTCCACTATCTTTTGTACATGGTGGAAGTGCATCATACTAGGGTCAAATTCGCATAATGCATGATGAAAGTGCACCTTACCATAGGGCACGGTGCATTGTGAATGGTTGAACTACATGATTCTAATGTGCAAGGTGCATAGTGGAAGTACACCATACAAAGGTGCAAAGTACAAGGAGGTAAGAGAGCACTATACCAAGTTACATTTTGCATAGTAGAATTGCACTAGATCAAGGCACACAATGGTTATTGCATGGTCGAACTACAAAATATAAAGGTGCACTGTGCATAATGGAAATTCACAGTACAAAGTTCCACTATCCATTGTGCATGGTTGAAGTGCATCATACTAGGGTCAAATTCGCATAATGCATGATGAAAGTGCACCATACCATAGGGCACGGTGCATTGTGATTTGTGGAACTACATGATTCTAATGTGCAAGGTGCATAGTGGAAGTACACCATACAAAGGTGCAAAGTACAAGGAGGTAAGAGAGCACTATACCAAATTACATTTTGCATAGTGGAATTGCACTAGATCAAGGCACACAATGCTTATTGCATGGTCGAACTACAAAATATAAAGGTGCACTGTGCATAGTGGAAATTCACTATACAAAGGTCCACCGCCCATTGTGCATGGTGGAAGTGCATCATACGGGGTCAAATTCGCATAATGCATGATGAAAGTGCACCATACCATAGGGCACGGTGCATTGTGATTTGTGGAACTACATGATTCTAATGTGCAAGGTGCATAGTGGAAGTACACCATACAAAGGTGCAAAGTACAAGGAGGTAAGAGAGCACTATACCAAGTTACATTTTGCATAGTGGAATTGCACTAGATCAAGGCACACAATGCTTATTGCATGGTCGAACTACAAAATATAAAGGTGCACTGTGCATAGTGGAAATTCACTATACAAAGGTCCACTGCCCATTGTGCATGGTGGAAGTGCATCATACCAGGGTCAAATTCGCATAATGCATGATGAAAGTGCACCATACCATAGGGCACGTTGCATTGTGATTTGTGGAACTACATGATTCTAATGTGCAAGGTGCATAGTGGAAGTACACCATACAAAGGTGCAAAGTACAAGGAGGTAAGAGAGCACTATACCAAGTTACATTTTGCATAGTGGAATTGCACTAGATCAAGGCACACAATGCTTATTGCATGGTCGAACTACAAAATATAAAGGTGCACTATGCATAGTGGAAATTCACTATACAAAGGTCCACTGCCTATTGTGCATGGTGGAAGTGCATCATACTAGGGTCAAATTCGCATAATGCATGATGAAAGTGCACCTTACCATAGGGCACGGTGCATTGTGAATGGTGGAACTACATGATTCTAATGTGCAAGGTGCATAGTGGAAGTACACCATACAAAGGTGCAAAGTACAAGGAGGTAAGAGAGCACTATACCAAGTTACATTTTGCATAGTGGAATTGCACTAGATCAAGGCACACAATGCTTATTGCATGGTCGAACTACAAAATATAAAGGTGCACTAGGCATAATTCACTATACAAAGGTCCATTACCCATTGTGCATGGTGGAAGTGCATCATACCGGGGTCAAATTCGCATAATGCATGATGAAAGTGCACCATACCATAGGGCACGGTGCATTGTGATTTGTGGAACTACATGATTCTAATGTGCAAGGTGCATAGTGGAAGTACACCATACAAAGGTGCAAAGTACAAGGAGGTAAGAGAGCACTATACCAAGTTACATTTTGCATAGTGGAATTGCACTAGATCAAGGCACACAATGCTTATTGCATGGTCGAACTAAAAATATAAAGGTGCACTGCATAGTGGAAATTCACTATACAAAGGTCCATTGCCCATTGTGCATGGTGGAAGTGCATCATACCAAGGTCAAATTCGCATAATGCATGATGAAAGTGCACCATACCATAGGGCACGGTGCATTGTGATTTGTGGAACTACATGATTCTAATGTGCAAGGTGCATAGTGGAAGTACACCATACAAAGGTGCAAAGTACAAGGAGGTAAGAGAGCACTATACCAAGTTACATTTTGCATAGTGGAATTGCACTAGATCAAGGCACACAATGCTTATTGCATGGTCGAACTACAAAATATAAAGGTGCACGTGCATAGTATCACTATACACATGTCCACCGCCTATTGTACATGGTGGAAGTGCATCATACTTGGGTCAAATTCGCATAATGCATGATGAAAGTGCACCTTACCATAGGGCATAGTGCATTGTGAATGGTTGAACTACATGATTCTAATGTGCAAGGTGCATAGTGGAAGTACACCATACAAAGGTATAAAGAGGTAAGAGAGCACTATACCAAGTTACATTTTGCATAGTGGAATTGCACTAGATCAAGGCACACAATGCTTATTGCATGGTCGAACTACAAAATATAAAGGTGCACTATGCATAGTGGAAATTCACTATACAAAGGTCCACGCCCATTGTGCATGGTGGAATTGCATCATACCAGGGTCAAATTCGCATAATGCATGATGAAAGTGCACCATACCATAGGGCACGGTGCATTGTGATTTGTGGAACTACATGATTCTAATGTGCAAGGTGCATAGTGGAAGTACACCATACAAAGGTGCAAAGTACAAGGAGGTAAGAGAGCACTATACCAAGTTACATTTTGCATAGTGGAATTGCACTAGATCAAGGCACACAATGCTTATTGCATGGTCGAACTACAAAATATAAAGGTGCACTATGCATAGTGGAAATCACTATACACAGGTCCACCGTCTATTGTCCATGGTGGAAGTGCATCATACTAGGGTCAAATTGCATAATGCATGATGAAAGTGCACCTTACCATAGGGCACGGTGCATTGTGAATGGTGGAACTACATGATTCTAATGTGCAAGGTGCATAGTGGAAGTACACCATACAAAGGTGCAAAGTACAAAGAGGTAAGAGAGCACTATACCAAGTTACATTTTGCATAGTGGAATTGCACTAGATCAAGGCACACAATGCTTATTGCATGGTCGAACTACAAAATATAAAGGTGCACTAGGCATAATTCACTATACAAAGGTCCATTACCCATTGTGCATGGTGGAAGTGCATCATACCAGGGTCAAATTCGCATAATGCATGATGAAAGTGCACCTTACCATAGGGCACGGTGCATTGTGATTTGGAACTACATGATTCTAATGTGCAAGGTGCATAGTGGAAGTACACCATACAAGGTGCAAAGTACAAGGAGGTAAGAGAGCACTATACCAAGTTACATTTTGCATAGTGGAATCGCACTAGATCAAGGCACACAATGCTTATTGCATGGTCGAACTAAAAATATAAAGGTGCACTGTGCATAGTGGAAATTCACTATACAAAGGTCCTGCCCATTGTGCATGGTGGAAGTGCATCATACCAAGGTCAAATTCGCATAATGCATGATGAAAGTGCACCATACCATAGGGCACGGTGCATTGTGATTTGTGGAACTACATGATTCTAATGTGCAAGGTGCATAGTGGAAGTACACCATACAAAGGTGCAAAGTACAAGGAGGTAAGAGAGCACTATACCAAGTTACATTTTGCATAGTGGAATTGCACTAGATCAAGGCACACAATGCTTATTGCATGGTCGAACTACAAAATATAAAGGTGCACGTGCATAGTATCACTATACACAGGTCCACCGTCTATTGTACATGGTGGAAGTGCATCATACTTGGGTCAAATTCGCATAATGCATGATGAAAGTGCATCTTACCATAGGGCACGGTGCATTGTGAATGGTTCAACTACATGATTCTAATGTGCAAGGTGCATAGTGGAAGTACACCATACAAAGGTATAAAGGAGGTAAGAGAGCACTATACCAAGTTACATTAGCATAGTGGAATTGCACTAGATCAAGGCACACAATGCTTATTGCATGGTCGAACTACAAAATATAAAGGTGCACTATGCATAGTGGAAATTCACTATACAAAGGTCCACGCCCATTGTGCATGGTGGAAGTGCATCATACCGGGGTCAAATTCGCATAATGCATGATGAAAGTGCACCATACCATAGGGCACGGTGCATTGTGATTTGTGGAACTACATGATTCTAATGTGCAAGGTGCATAGTGGAAGTACACCATACAAAGGTGCAAAGTACAAGGAGGTAAGAGAGCACTATACCAAGTTACATTTTGCATAGTGGAATTGCACTAGATCAAGGCACACAATGCTTATTGCATGGTCGAACTACAAAATATAAAGGTGCACTATGCATAGTGGAAATCACTATACACATGTCCACTGTCTATTGTCCATGGTGGAAGTGCATCATACTAGGGTCAAATTGCATAATGCATGATGAAAGTGCACCTTACCATAGGGCACGGTGCATTGTGAATGGTTGAACTACATGATTCTAATGTGCAAGGTGCATAGTGGAAGTACACCATACAAAGGTGCAAAGTACAAGAGGTAAGAGAGCACTATACCAAGTTACATTTTGCATAGTGGAATTGCACTAGATCAAGGCACACAATGCTTATTGCATGGTCGAACTACAAAATATAAAGGTGCACTAGTGCATAATTCACTATAATAAGGTCCATTACCCATTGTTCATGGTGGAAGTGCATCATACCGGGGTCAAATTCGCATAATGCATGATGAAAGTGCACCTTACCATAGGGCACGGTGCATTGTGAATGGTGGAACTACATGATTCTAATGTGCAAGGTGCATAGTGGAAGTACACCATACAAAGGTGCAAAGTACAAGGAGGTAAGAGAGCACTATACCAAGTTACATTTTGCATAGTGGAATTGCACTAGATCAAGGCACACAATGCTTATTGCATGGTCGAACTACAAAATATAAAGGTGCACTGCATAGTGGAAATTCACTATACAAAGGTCCATTGCCCATTGTGCATGGTGGAAGTGCATCATACCAAGGTCAAATTCGCATAATGCATGATGAAAGTGCACCATACCATAGGGCACGGTGCATTGTGATTTGTGGAACTACATGATTCTAATGTGCAAGGTGCATAGTGGAAGTACACCATACAAAGGTGCAAAGTACAAGGAGGTAAGAGAGCACTATACCAAGTTACATTTTGCATAGTGGAATTGCACTAGATCAAGGCACACAATGCTTATTGCATGGTCGAACTACAAAATATAAAGGTGCACGTGCATAGTATTCACTATACACAGGTCCAGCCTATTGTTCGTGGTGAAAGTGCATCATACCGGGGTCAAATTCGCATAATGCATGATGAAAGAGCACACTTACGAGAGGGCAACGGTGCGTTGTGGATGGTTGAACTACGCTGATTCACAATGTGCGAGGTGCGTAGTGGAAGTACACCATACAAAGGTCGCAAAGTACGAAGGTAAGAGAGCACTATACCAAGTTACATTTTTCATAGTGGATTCGCAAAAGACCCAAGGCTACACAATGCTTAATGCATGGTCGAACTACAAAATATAAAGGTGCATTTTGCATTACTTGATGAAATTCACAATACAAAGGTCAGCTGCCCATTGTTCGTGGTGGAAGTGCATCATGCAGAAATCAAATTCGCATAATGCATGATGAAAATGCACCTTGCCATAGGGCACGATTACATTGTGAAAAGTAGAACTACATGATTCTAATGTACAAGGTGCATGGTGGAAGTACACCATACAAAGGTGCAAAGTATGCAAGGAGGTAAGAGAGCAACATCCCATATTACATTTTGCATAGTGAAATTCCACCTGATCGAGGCACACAATGCTTATTGCATCAATTCGAACAAAAAAATATAAAGGTGCCTTGTGCATAATGAAAATTAACTATACAAAGGTCAACGCCCATTGTTCGTGGTGGAAGTGCATCATACCGGGGTCGAATTCGCATAATGCATGATGAAAGTGCACACTTACCATAGGGCACGGTGCATTGTGGATGGTTGAACTACATGATTCTAATTTGCAAGGTGCATAGTGGAAGTACACCATACAAAGGTGCAAAGTACAAGAATGTAAGAGGAAGTACTATACCAAGTTACATTTTTCATAGTGGATTCGCGCTTTAGATCGAGGCATACAATGCTTATTGCATGGTCGAACTACAAAATATAAAGGTGCCTTTGTGCACCGTGGAAATTCACTATACAAAGGTCCACTGCCCATTGTTCGTGGTAGAAGTGCATCATACCGGGGTCAAATTCGCATAATGCATGATGAAAGAGCACCTTACCAAAGGGCACGGTGCATTGTGGATGATTGCAACTACATTATTCTAATGTGAAAGGTGCATAGTGGAAGTACACCATACAAAGGTGCAAAGTACAAGAAGGTAAGAGAAAACTTGTATACAAAGTTACATTTTTCATAGTGGATTCGCACTAGATCAAGGCACATAATGCTTATTGCATGGTCGAACTACAAAATATAAAGGTGCATGCATGAATGGAAATTCACTATACAAAGGTCCAATGCCCATTGTTCGTGGGGGCGATTGCATTATACCGGGGTTAAATTCGCATAATGCATGATGAAAATGCACCTTACCATAGGGCACGGTGCATTGTGGGGTTGTTGAACTACATGATTCTAATGTGGAAGGTGCGTAGTGGAAGTACACCATACAAAGGTGCAAAGTACGAGAAGGTAAGAGAGCACTATACCAAGTTACATTTTTCATAGTGGAATTAAAGCGCTTTAGATCAAGGCACATAATGCTTATTGCATGATCGAACTTCTAAAATATAAAGGTGCACGTACGATGATGGAAATTCACTATACAAAGGTCCAGCATGCCCATTGTTCGTGGTGGAAGTGCATCGTACCGGGGTCAAATTCGCATAATGCATGATGAAAATGCACCTTACCATAGGGCACGGTGCATTGTGGGTTGTTGAACTACATGATTCTAATGTGCAAGGTGCGTAGTGGAAGTACACCATACAAAGGTGCAAAGTACAAGGAGGTAAGAGAGCACTATCCCAAATTACATTTTGCATAGTGGAATTGCACTAGATCAAGGCAGAGAATGCTTATTGCATGGTAGAACTAAAAAATATAAAGGTACGCTGTGCATAATGAAAATTAACTATACAAAGGTCCACTGCCCATTGTTCGTGGTGAAAGTGCATCATACCGGGGTCAAATTCGCATAATGCATGATGAGAGTGCACACTACCATAGGGCACGGTGCATTGTGGATGGTTGAACTACATGATTCTAATTTGCAAGGTGCATAGTGGAAGTACACCATACAAAGGTGCAAAGTACAAGAATGTAAGAGAGCCTTGTACGAAGTTACATTTTCCATAGTGGATTCGCAGTAGATCAAGGCACACAATGCTTATTGCATGGTCGAACTACAAAATATAAAAATGCAGCTGACCATAATGAAAATTCACTATACAAAGGTCCAAGCCTACATTGTTCGTGGTGGAAGTGCATCGTACGGGGGTAAAATTCGCATAATGCATGATGAAGAGTGCACCTTACCATAGGGCACGGTGACATTGTGAAGGGTTGAACTACATGATTCTAATGTGCAAGGTGCATAGTGGAAGTACACCATTCAAAGGTGCAAATTACAAGAAGGTAAGAGAGCACTATACCAAGTTACATTTTTCATAGTGGATTCGCACTAGATCAAGGCATACAATGCTTATTGCATGGTCGAACTACAAAATATAAAGGTGCTTGTGCACACTGAAAATTCATTATACAAAGGTCCACTACCCATTGTTCGTGGTGGAAGTGCATCGTACCGGGGTCAAATTCGTAAAATGCATGATGAAAGAGCACCTTACCAAAGGGCAACGGTGCATTGTGGATGGTACAAGTTCTAATGTGCAAGGTGCGTAGTGGAGGTACACCATACAAAGGTGCAAAGTACAAAAAGGTAAGAGAGCAGATGCCAAGTTACATTTTTCATAGTGGATTCGCACTAGATCAAGGCACACAATGCTTATTGCATGGTCGAACTAAAAAATATAAAAGTTACACTGTGCAAATGAAAATTAACTATACAAAGGTCAGCTACCCATTGTTCGTGGTGGAAGTGCATCGTACCGGGTCAAATTCGCATAATGCATGATGAAAGTGCACCTTACCATAGGGCACGGTGCATTGTGGATGGTTGAACTACATGATTCTAATTTGCAAGGTGCATAGTGGAAGTACACCATACAAAGGTGCAAAGTACAAGAATGTAAGAGAGCACTATACCAAGTTACATTTTTCATAGTGGATTCCACTAGATCAAAGCGCACAATGCTTATTGCATGGTCGAACTACAAAATATAAAGGTGCAACGTGCACAATGGAAATTCACTATACAAAGGTCCATCGCCCATTGTTCGTGGTGGAAGTGCATCATACCGAGGTCAAATTCGCATAATGCATGATGAAAGTGCACCTTACCAAAGGGCACGGTGCATTGTGGATGGTTGAACTACATTATTCTAATGTGAAAGGTGCATAGTGGAAGTACACCATACAAAGGTGCAAGGTACAAGAAGGTAAGGGGGAACTATACAAAGTTATATTTTTCATAGTGGATTCGCACTAGATCAAGGCACACAATGCTTATTGCATGGTCGAACTACAAAATATAAAGGTGCAGTGTGCATGGTGGAAATTCACTATACAAAGGTCCACGCCCATTGTTCGTCTTCGAAGTGCATTACACCAGAGTCAAATTCGCATAATGCATGATGAAAATGCACCTTACCATAGGGCACGGTGCATTGTGGGTTGTTGAACTACATGATTCTAATGTGGAAGGTGCATAGTGGAAGTACACCGTACAAAGGTGCGAAGTACAAGAAGGTAAGAGAGCCCTATACCAAGTTACATTTTTCATAGTGGATTCGCACTAGATCAAGGCACACAATGCTTATTGCATGGTCGAACTACAAAATATAAAGTTGCACGTGCCTGATGGAAATTCATTATACAAAGGCCCATTGCCCATTGTTCGTGGTGGAAGTGCGTCATACCGGGGGTCAAATTCGCATAATGCATGATGAAAGTGCACCTGACCATAGGGCACGGTGCATTGTGGATGGTTGAACTACATGATTCTAATGTGTAAGGTGCATAGTGGAAGTACACCATACAAAGGTGCAACGTACAAGAATGTAAGAGAGCACTATACCAAGTTACATTTTTCATAGTGGAGTTGCGCTTTAGATCGAGGCATACAATGCTTATTGCATGGTCGAACTACAAAATATAAAGGTGCACTGTGCACAGTGGAAATTCACTATACAAAGGTCCATTGCCCATTGTTCGTGGTGGAAGTGCATTATACCAGGGTCAAATTCGCATAATGCATGATGAAAATGCACCTTACCATAGGGCACGGTGCATTGTGGGTTGTTGAACTACATGATTCTAATGTGGAAGGTGCATAGTGGAAGTACACCATACAAAGGTGCAAAGTACAAGAAGGTAAGAGAGCACTATACCAAGTTACATTTTTCATAGTGGATTCGCACTAGATCAAGGCACACAATGCTTATTGCATGGTCGAACTACAAAATATAAAGGTGCACTGCGCACAATGGAAATTCACTATACAAAGGTCCACTGCCCATTGTTCGTGGTTGAAGTGCATCATACCAGGGTCAAATTTGCATAATGCATGATGAAAATGCACCTTACCATAGGGCACGGTGCATTGTGGGTTGTTTTGAACTACATGATTCTAATGTGCAAGGTGCATAGTGGAAGTACACCATACAAAGGTGCAAAGTACTAGGAGGTAAGAGAGCACTATCCCAAATTACATTTTGCATAGTGGAATTGCACTAGATCAAGGCACACAATGCTTATAGCATGGTCGAACTAAAAAATATAAAGGTGCACTGTGCATAATGAAAATTAACTATACAAAGGTCCAATGCCCATTGTTCGTGGTGGAAGTGCATCATACCAGGGTCAAATTCGCATAATGCATGATGAAAGTACACCTTACCATAGGGCACGGTGCATTGTGGATGGTTGAACTACATGATTCTAATTTGCAAGGTGCATAGTGGAAGTACACCATACAAAGGTGCAAAGTACAAGAATGTAAGAGAGCACTATACCAAGTTACATTTTTCATAGTGGATTCGCACTAGATCAAGGCATACAATGCTTATTGCATGGTCGAACTACAAAATATAAAGGTGCACGTGCACAATGGAAATTCACTATACAAAGGTCCACGCCCATTGTTCGTGGTGGAAGTGCATCATACCAGGGTCAAATTCGCATAATGCATGATGAAAGAGCACCTTACCAAAGGGCACGGTGCATTGTGGATGGTTGAACTACATTATTCTAATGTGAAAGGTGCATAGTGGAAGTACACCATACAAAGGTGCAAAGTACAAGAAGGTAAGAGACCACTATACAAAGTTACATTTTTCATAGTGGATTCGCACTAGATCAAGGCACACAATGCTTATTGCATGGTCGAACTACAAAATATAAAGGTGCACTGTGCACAATGGAAATTCACAATACAAAGGTCCACTGCCCATTGTTCGTGGTGGCAGTGCATTATACCAGGGTCAAATTCGCATAATGTATGATGAAAATGCACCTTACCATAGGGCACGATGCATTGTGGGTTGTTGAACTACATGATTCTAATGTGGAAGGTGCATAGTGGAAGTACACCATACAAAGGTGCAAAGTACAAGAAGGTAAGAGAGCACTATACTAAGTTACATTTTTCATAGTGGATTCGCACTAGATCAAGGCACACAATGCTTATTGCATGGTCGAACTACAAAATATAAAGGTGCACTGTGCACAATGGAAATTCACTATAAAAAGGTCCACGCCCATTGTTCGTGGTGGAAGTGCATCATACCGGGTCAAATTCGCATAATGCATGATGAAAATGCACCTTACCATAGGGCACGGTGCATTGTGGGTTGTTTAACTACATGATTCTAATGTGCAAGGTGCATAGTGGAAGTACACCATACAAAGGTGCAAAGTACAAGGAGGTAAGAGAGCACTATCCCAAATTACATTTTGCATATTGGAATTGCACAAGATCAAGGCACACAATGCTTATTGCATGGTCGAACTAAAAAATATAAAGGTGCACTGTGCATAATGAAAATTCACTATACAAAGGTCCACTGCCCATTGTTCGTGGTGGAAGTGCATCATACCAGGGTAAAATTCGCATAATTCATGATGAAAGTGCACCTTACCATAGGGCACGGTGCATTGTGGATGGTTGAACTACATTATTCTAATGTGCAAGGTGCATAGTGGAAGTACACCATACAAAGGTGCAAAGTACAAGAAGGTAAGAGAGCACTATACCAAGTTACATTTTTCATAGTGGATTCGCACTAGATCAAGGCATACAATACTTATTGCATGGTTGAACTACAAAATATAAAGTTGCACTGTGCACAATGGAAATTCATTATACAAAGGTCCACTGCCCATTGTTCGTGGTGGACGTGCATCATACCAGGGTCAAATTCGCATAATGCATGATGAAAGAGCACCTTACCATAGGGCACGGTGCATTGTGGGTTGTTGAACTACATGATTCTAATGTGCAAGGTGCATAGTGGAAGTACACCATACAAAGGTGCAAAGTACAAGAAGGTAAGAGAGCACTATACCAAGTTACATTTTTCATAGTGGATTCGCACTAGATCAAGGCACACAATGCTTATTGCATGGTCGAACTACAAAATATAAAGGTGAACGTGCACATGGAAATTCACTATACAAAGGTCCATCAGCCCATTGTTCGTGGTGGAAGTGCATCATACCAGGGTCAAATTCGCATAATGCATGATGAAAATGCACCTTACCATAGGGCACGGTGCATTGTGGGTTGTTGAACTACATGATTCTAATGTGCAAGGTGCATAGTGGATGTACACCATACAAAGGTGCAAAGTACAAGGAGGTAAGAGAGCACTATCCCAAATTACATTTTGCATAGTGGAATTGCACTAGATGAAGGTACACAATGCTTATTGCATGGTCGAACTAAAAAATATAAAGGTGCACTATGCATAATGAAAATTCACTATACAAAGGTCCACTGCCCATTGTTCGTGGTGGAAGTGCATCATACCAGGGTCAAATTCGCATAATGCATGATGAAAGTGCACCTTACCATAGGGCACGGTGCATTGTGGATGGTTGAACTACATGATTCTAATGTGTAAGGTGCATAGTGGAAGTACACCATACAAAGGTGCAACGTACAAGAATGTAAGAGAGCACTATACCAAGTTAGATTTTTCATAGTGGATTCGCACTAGATCAAGGCATACAATGGTTATTGCATGGTCGAACTACAAAATATAAAGGTGCACTGTGCACAATGGAAATTCACTATACAAAGGTCCACTGCCCATTGTTCGTGGTGGAAGTGCATCATACCAGGGTCAAATTCGCATAATGCATGATGAAAGAGCACCTTACCAAAGGGCACGGTGCATTGTGGATGGTTGAACTACATTATTCTAATGTGAAAGGTGCATAGTGGAAGTACACCATACAAAGGTGCAAAGTACAAGAAGGTAAGAGAGCACTATACAAAGTTACATTTTTCATAGTGGATTCGCACTAGATCAAGGCACACAATGCTTATTGCATGGTCGAACTACAAAATATAAAGGTGCACTGTGCACAATGGAAATTCACTATACAAAGGTCCACGCCCATTGTTCGTGGTGGCAGTGCATTATACCAGGGTCAAATTCGCATAATGCATGATGAAAATGCACCTTACCATAGGGCACGGTGCATTGTGGGTTGTTGAACTACATGATTCTAATGTGGAAGGTGCATAGTGGAAGTACACCATACAAAGGTGCAAAGTACAAGGAGGTAAGAGAGCACTATCCCAAATTACATTTTGCATAGTGGAATTGCACTAGATCAAGGCACACAATGCTTATTGCATGGTCGAACTAAAAAATATAAAGGTGCACTATGCATAATGAAAATTCACTATACAAAGGTCCACTGCCCATTGTTCGTGGTGGAAATGCATCATGCCAAGGTAAAATTCGCATAATGCATGATGAAAGTGCACCTTACCATAGGGCACGGTGCATTGTGGATGGTTGAACTACATTATTCTAATGTGCAAGGTGCATAGTGGAAGTACACCATACAAAGGTGTAAAGTACAAGAAGGTAAGAGAGCACTATACCAAGTTACATTTTTCATAGTGGATTCGCACTAGATCAAGGCATACAATGCTTATTGCATGGTTGAACTACAAAATATAAAGTTGCACTGTGCACAATGGAAATTCATTATACAAAGGTCCACTGCCCATTGTTCGTGGTGGAAGTGCATCATACCAGGGTCAAATTCGCATAATGCATGATGAAAGAGCACCTTACCATAGGGCACGGTGCATTGTGGGTTGTTGAACTACATGATTCTAATGTGCAAGGTGCATAGTGGAAGTACACCATACAAAGGTGCAAAGTACAAGAAGGTAAAGAGAGCACCATACCAAGTTACATTTTTCATAGTGGATTCGCACTAGATCAAGGCACACAATGCTTATTGCATGGTCGAACTACAAAATATAAAGGTGCACTGTGCACAATGGAAATTCACTATACAAAGGTCCACGCCCATTGTTCGTGGTGGAAGTGCATCATACCGGGGTCAAATTCGCATAATGCATGATGAAAATGCACCTTACCATAGGGCACGGTGCATTGTGGGTTGTTGACCTACATGATTCTAATGTGCAAGGTGCATAGTGGAAGTACACCATACAAAGGTGCAAAGTACAAGAATGTAAGAGAGCACTATCCCAAATTACATTTTTGCATAGTGGAATTGCACTAGATCAAGGCACACAATGCTTATTGCATGGTCGAACTAAAAAATATAAAGGTGCACTGTGAATAATGAAAATTCACTATACAAAGGTCCACGCCCATTGTTCGTGGTGGAAGTGCATCATACCGTGGTCAAATTCGCATAATGCATGATGAAAGAGCACCTTACCATAGGGCACGGTGCATTGTGGGTTGTTGAACTACATGATACTAATGTGCAAGGTGCATAGTGGAAGTACACCATACAAAGGTGCAAAGTACAAGAAGGTAAGAGAGCACTATACCAAGTTACATTTTTCATAGTGGATTCGAATTAGATCAAGGCACACAATGCTTATTGCATGGTCGAACTACAAAATATAAAGGTGCACTGTGCACAATGGAAATTCACTATACAAAGGTCCACTGCCCATTGTTCGTGGTGGAAGTGCATCATACCGGTCAAATTCGCATAATGCATGATGAAAATGCACCTTACCATAGGGCACGGTGCATTGTGGATGGTTGAACTACATTATTCTAATGTGCAAGGTGCATAGTGGAAGTACACCATACAAAGGTGCAAAGTACAAGAAGGTAAGAGAGCACCATACCAAGTTACATTTTTCATAGTGGATTCGCACTAGATCAAGGCACACAATGCTTATTGCATGGTCGAACTACAAAATACAAAGGTGCACGTGCACAATGGAAATTCACTATACAAAGGTCCACTGCCCATTGTTCGTGGTGGAAGTGCATCATACCGGGTCAAATTCGCATAATGCATGATGAAAGAGCACCTTACCAAAGGGCACGGTGCATTGTGGATGGTTGAACTACATTATTCTAATGTGAAAGGTGCATAGTGGAAGTACACCATACAAAGGTGCAAAGTACAAGAAGGTAAGAGAGCACTATACCATGTTACATTTTTCATAGTGGATTCGCACTAGATCAAGGCACAAAATGCTTATTGCATGGTCGAACTACAAAATAAAAAGGTGCACTGTGCACAATGGAAATTCACTATACAAAGGTCCACCGCCCATTGTTCGTGGTGGAAGTGCATCATACCGGGGGTCAAATTCGCATAATGCATGATGAAAATGCACCTTACCATAGGGCACGGTGCATTGTGGGTTGTTGAACTACATGATTCTAATGTGCAAGGTGCATAGTGGAAGTACACCATACAAAGGTGCAAAGTACAAGGAGGTAAGAGAGCACTATCCCAAATTACATTTTGCATAGTGGAATTGCACTAGATCAAGGCACACAATGCTTATTGCATGGTCGAACTACAAAATATAAAGGTGCACTGTGCACATGGAAATTCACTATACAAAGGTCCATCGCCCATTGTTCGTGGTGGAAGTGCATCATACCGGGGTCAAATTCGCATAATGCATGATGAAAATGCACCTTACCATAGGGCACGGTGCATTGTGGGTGGTTGAACTACATGATTCTAATGTGCAAGGTGCATAGTGGAAGTACACCATACAAAGGTGCAAAGTACAAGAAGGTAAGAGAGCACTATACAAAGTTACATTTTTCGTAGTGGATTCGCACTAGATCAAGGCACACAATGCTTATTGCATGGTCGAACTACAAAATATAAAGGTGCACTGTGCACAATGGAAATTCACTATACAAAGGTCCACTGCCCATTGTTCGTGGTGGCAGTGCATTATACCAGGGTCAAATTCGCATAATGCATGATGAAAATGCACCTTACCATAGGGCACGGTGCATTGTGGGTTGTTGAACTACATGATTCTAATGTGGAAGGTGCATAGTGGAAGTACACCATACAAAGGTGCAAAGTACAAGGAGGTAAGAGAGCACTATCCCAAATTACATTTTGCATAGTGGAATTGCACTAGATCAAGGCACACAATGCTTATTGCATGGTCGAACTAAAAAATATAAAGGTGCACTGTGCATAATGAAAATTCACTATACAAAGGTCCACTGCCCATTGTTCGTGGTGGAAGTGCATCATGCCAAGGTAAAATTCGCATAATGCATGATGAAAGTGCACCTTACCATAGGGCACGGTGCATTGTGGATGGTTGAACTACATTATTCTAATGTGCAAGGTGCATAGTGGAAGTACACCATACAAAGGTGTAAAGTACAAGAAGGTAAGAGAGCACTATACCAAGTTACATTTTTCATAGTGGATTCGCACTAGATCAAGGCATACAATGCTTATTGCATGGTTGAACTACAAAATATAAAGTTGCACTGTGCACAATGGAAATTCATTATACAAAGGTCCACTGCCCATTGTTCGTGGTGGAAGTGCATCATACAGGTCAAATTCGCATAATGCATGATGAAAGAGCACCTTACCATAGGGCACGGTGCATTGTGGGTTGTTCAACTACATGATTCTAATGTGCAAGGTGCATAGTGGAAGTACACCATACAAAGGTGCAAAGTACAAGAAGGTAAGAAGGCACTATACCAAGTTACATTTTTCATAGTGGATTCGCACTAGATCAAGGCACACAATGCTTATTGCATGGTCGAACTACAAAATATAAAGGTGCAACGCATGCACAATGGAAATTCACTATACAAAGGTCCACTTGCCCATTGTTCGTGGTGGAAGTGCATCATACCGGGGTCAAATTCGCATAATGCATGATGAAAATGCACCTTACCATAGGGCACGGTGCATTGTGGGTTGTTGAACTACATGATTCTAATGTGCAAGGTGCATAGTGGAAGTACACCATACAAAGGTGCAAAGTACAAGGAGGTAAAGAGAGCACTATCCCAAATTACATTTTGCATAGTGGAATTGCACTAGATCAAGGCACACAATGCTTATTGCATGGTCGAACTACAAAATATAAAGGTGCACGTACTTGTGCACAATGGAAATTCACTATACAAAGGTCCACCGCCCATTGTTCGTGGTGGAAGTGCATCATACCGGGGTCAAATTCGCATAATGCATGATGAAAATGCACCTTACCATAGGGCACGGTGCATTGTGGGTTGTTGAACTACATGATTCTAATGTGCAAGGTGCATAGTGGAAGTACACCATACAAAGGTGCAAAGTACAAGAAGGTAAGAGAGCACTATACAAAGTTACATTTTTCGTAGTGGATTCGCACTAGATCAAGGCACACAATGCTTATTGCATGGTCGAACTACAAAATATAAAGGTGCACTGTGCACAATGGAAATTCACTATACAAAGGTCCACCGCCCATTGTTCGTGGTGGCGGTTGCATTATACCCGGGGTCAAATTCGCATCATGCATGATGAAAATGCACCTTACCATAAGGAGCACGGTGCATTGTGGGTTGTTGAACTACATGATTCTAATGTGGAAGGTGCATAGTGGAAGTACACCATACAAAGGTGCAAAGTACAAGGAGGTAAGAGAAACCTTATCCCAAATTACATTTTGCATAGTGGAATTGCACTAGATCAAGGCACACAATGCTTATTGCATGGTCGAACTAAAAAATATAAAGGTGCAGTTGCATGCATAATGAAAATTCACTATACAAAGGTCCACTGCCCATTGTTCGTGGTGGAAGTGCATCATGCCAAGGTAAAATTCGCATAATGCATGATGAAAGTGCACCTTACCATAGGGCACGGTGCATTGTGGATGGTTGAACTACATTATTCTAATGTGCAAGGTGCATAGTGGAAGTACACCATACAAAGGTGTAAAGTACAAGAAGGTAAGAGAGCACTATACCAAGTTACATTTTTCATAGTGGATTCGCACTAGATCAAGGCATACAATGCTTATTGCATGGTTGAACTACAAAATATAAAGTTGCACTGTGCACAATGGAAATTCATTATACAAAGGTCCTTGCCCATTGTTCGTGGTGGAAGTGCATCATACCAGGGTCAAATTCGCATAATGCATGATGAAAGAGCACCTTACCATAGGGCACGGTGCATTGTGGGTTGTTGAACTACATGATTCTAATGTGCAAGGTGCATAGTGGAAGTACACCATACAAAGGTGCAAAGTACAAGAAGGTAAGAGAGCACTATACCAAGTTACATTTTTCATAGTGGATTCGCACTAGATCAAGGCACACAATGCTTATTGCATGGTCGAACTACAAAATATAAAGGTGCACTGTGCACAATGGAAATTCACTATACAAAGGTCCACTGCCCATTGTTCGTGGTGGAAGTGCATCATACCAGGGTCAAATTCGCATAATGCATGATGAAAATGCACCTTACCATAGGGCACGGTGCATTGTGGGTTGTTGAACTACATGATTCTAATGTGCAAGGTGCATAGTGGAAGTACACCATACAAAGGTGCAAAGTACAAGGAGGTAAGAGAGCACTATCCCAAATTACATTTTGCATAGTGGAATTGCACTAGATCAAGGCACACAATGCTTATTGCATGGTCGAACTAAAAAATATAAAGGTGCCATTGTGCATAATGAAAATTAACTATACAAAGGTCCATTGCCCATTGTTCGTGGTGGAAGTGCATCATACCAGGGTCAAATTCGCATAATGCATGATGAAAGAGCACCTTACCATAGGGCACGGTGCATTGTGGGTTGTTGAACTACATGATACTAATGTGCAAGGTGCATAGTGGAAGTACACCATACAAAGGTGCAAAGTACAAGAAGGTAAGAGAGCACTATACCAAGTTACATTTTTCATAGTGGATTCGCACTAGATCAAGGCACACAATGCTTATTGCATGGTCGAACTACAAAATATAAAGGTGCAGCGTACATGATGGAAATTCACTATACAAAGGTCCACGCCCATTGTTCGTGGTGGAAGTGCATCATACCGGGTCAAATTCGCATAATGCATGATGAAAATGCACCTTACCATAGGGCACGGTGCATTGTGGATGGTTGAACTACATTATTCTAATGTGCAAGGTGCATAGTGGAAGTACACCATACAAAGGTGCAAAGTACAAGAAGGTAAGAGAGCACTATACAAAGTTACATTTTTCGTAGTGGATTCGCACTAGATCAAGGCACACAATGCTTATTGCATGGTCGAACTACAAAATATAAAGGTGCAGCACCTGTGCACAATGGAAATTCACTATACAAAGGTCCACGCCCATTGTTCGTGGTGATGCATTATACCAGGGTCAAATTCGCATCATGCATGATGAAAATGCACCTTACCATAGGGCACGGTGCATTGTGGGTTGTTGAACTACATGATTCTAATGTGGAAGGTGCATAGTGGAAGTACACCATACAAAGGTGCAAAGTACAAGGAGGTAAGAGAGACCTTATCCCAAATTACATTTTGCATAGTGGAATTGCACTAGATCAAGGCACACAATGCTTATTGCATGGTCGAACTAAAAAATATAAAGGTGCACCGTGCATAATGAAAATTCACTATACAAAGGTCCCACTTTGCCCATTGTTCGTGGTGGAAGTGCATCATGCCAAGGTAAAATTCGCATAATGCATGATGAAAGTGCACCTTACCATAGGGCACGGTGCATTGTGGATGGTTGAACTACATTATTCTAATGTGCAAGGTGCATAGTGGAAGTACACCATACAAAGGTGTAAAGTACAAGAAGGTAAGAGAGCACTATACCAAGTTACATTTTTCATAGTGGATTCGCACTAGATCAAGGCATACAATGCTTATTGCATGGTTGAACTACAAAATATAAAGTTGCAACGTACACAATGGAAATTCATTATACAAAGGTCCACTGCCCATTGTTCGTGGTGGAAGTGCATCATACCAGGGTCAAATTCGCATAATGCATGATGAAAGAGCACCTTACCATAGGGCACGGTGCATTGTGGGTTGTTCAACTACATGATTCTAATGTGCAAGGTGCATAGTGGAAGTACACCATACAAAGGTGCAAAGTACAAGAAGGTAAGAGAGCACTATACCAAGTTACATTTTTCATAGTGGATTCGCACTAGATCAAGGCACACAATGCTTATTGCATGGTCGAACTACAAAATATAAAGGTGCACTGTGCACAATGGAAATTCACTATACAAAGGTCCACTGCCCATTGTTCGTGGTGGAAGTGCATCATACCAGGGTCAAATTCGCATAATGCATGATGAAAATGCACCTTACCATAGGGCACGGTGCATTGTGGTGGTTGAACTACATGATTCTAATGTGCAAGGTGCATAGTGGAAGTACACCATACAAAGGTGCAAAGTACAAGGAGGTAAGAGAGCACTATCCCAAATTACATTTTGCATAGTGGAATTGCACTAGATCAAGGCACACAATGCTTATTGCATGGTCGAACTAAAAAATATAAAGGTGCACTGTGCATAATGAAAATTAACTATACAAAGGTCCACTGCCCATTGTTCGTGGTGGAAGTGCATCATACCAGGGTCAAATTCGCATAATGCATGATGAAAGAGCACCTTACCATAGGGCACGGTGCATTGTGGGTTGTTGAACTACATGATACTAATGTGCAAGGTGCATAGTGGAAGTACACCATACAAAGGTGCAAAGTACAAGAAGGTAAGAGAGCACTATACCAAGTTACATTTTTCATAGTGGATTCGCACTAGATCAAGGCACACAATGCTTATTGCATGGTCGAACTACAAAATATAAAGGTGCATGCACGATGGAAATTCACTATACAAAGGTCCACGCCCATTGTTCGTGGTGGAAGTGCATCATACCGGGTCAAATTCGCATAATGCATGATGAAAATGCACCTTACCATAGGGAACGGTGCATTGTGGATGGTTGAACTACATTATTCTAATGTGCGAAAGGTGCATAGTGGAAGTACACCATACAAAGGTGCAAAGTACAAGAAGGTAAGAGAGCACTATACCAAGTTACATTTTTCATAGTGGATTCGCACTAGATCAAGGCACACAATGCTTATTGCATGGTCGAACTACAAAATATAAAGGTGCAACGTGTGCACAATGGAAATTCACTATACAAAGGTCCACCGCCCATTGTTCGTGGTGGAAGTGCATCATACCGAGGTCAAATTCGCATAATGCATGATGAAAATGCACCTTACCATAGGGCACGGTGCATTGTGGGTTGTTGAACTACATGATTCTAATGTGCAAGGTGCATAGTGGAAGTACACCATACAAAGGTGCAAATTACAAGGAGGTAAGAGAGCACTATCCCAAATTACATTTTGCATAGTGGAATTGCACTAGATCAAGGCACACAATGCTTATTGCATGGTCGAACTAAAAAAATATAAAGGTGCACGGCATGCATAATGAAAATTAACTATACAAAGGTCCACTGCCCATTGTTCGTGGTGGAAGTGCATCATACCAGGGTCAAATTCGCATAATGCATGATGAAAGAGCACCTTACCATAGGGCACGGTGCATTGTGGGTTGTTGAACTACATGATACTAATGTGCAAGGTGCATAGTGGAAGTACACCATACAAAGGTGCAAAGTACAAGAAGGTAAGAGAGCACTATACCAAGTTACATTTTTCATAGTGGATTCGCACTAGATCAAGGCACACAATGCTTATTGCATGGTCGAACTACAAAATATAAAGGTGCAGCTGCACAATGGAAATTCACTATACAAAGGTCCACTGCCCATTGTTCGTGGTGGAAGTGCATCATACCAGGGTCAAATTCGCATAATGCATGATGAAAATGCACCTTACCATAGGGCACGGTGCATTGTGGATGGTTGAACTACATTATTCTAATGTGCAAGGTGCATAGTGGAAGTACACCATACAAAGGTGCAAAGTACAAGAAGGTAAGAGAGCACTATACCAAGTTACATTTTTCATAGTGGATTCGCACTAGATCAAGGCACACAATGCTTATTGCATGGTCGAACTACAAAATACAAAGGTGCACTGTGCACAATGGAAATTCACTATACAAAGGTCCACTGCCCATTGTTCGTGGTGGAAGTGCATCATACCAGGGTCAAATTCGCATAATGCATGATGAAAGAGCACCTTACCAAAGGGCACGGTGCATTGTGGATGGTTGAACTACATTATTCTAATGTGAAAGGTGCATAGTGGAAGTACACCATACAAAGGTGCAAAGTACAAGAAGGTAAGAGAGTACTATACCATGTTACATTTTTCATAGTGGATTCGCACTAGATCAAGGCACAAAATGCTTATTGCATGGTCGAACTACAAAATAAAAAGGTGCACTGTGCACAATGGAAATTCACTATACAAAGGTCCACTGCCCATTGTTCGTGGTGGAAGTGCATCATACCGAGGTCAAATTCGCATAATGCATGATGAAAATGCACCTTACCATAGGGCACGGTGCATTGTGGGTTGTTGAACTACATGATTCTAATGTGCAAGGTGCATAGTGGAAGTACACCATACAAAGGTGCAAAGTACAAGGAGGTAAGAGAGCACTATCCCAAATTACATTTTGCATAGTGGAATTGCACTAGATCAAGGCACACAATGCTTATTGCATGGTCGAACTACAAAATATAAAGGTGCACTGTGCACAATGGAAATTCACTATACAAAGGTCCACTGCCCATTGTTCGTGGTGGAAGTGCATCATACCGGGGTCAAATTCGCATAATGCATGATGAAAATGCACCTTACCATAGGGCACGGTGCATTGTGGGTTGTTGAACTACATGATTCTAATGTGCAAGGTGCATAGTGGAAGTACACCATACAAAGGTGCAAAGTACAAGGAGGTAAGAGAGCACTATCCCAAATTACATTTTGCATAGTGGAATTGCACTAGATCAAGGCACACAATGCTTATTGCATGGTCGAACTAAAAAATATAAAGGTGCACTGTGCATAATGCAAAATTCACTATACAAAGGTCCACTGCCCATTGTTCGTGGTGGAAGTGCATCATACCAGGGTCAAATTCGCATAATGCATGATGAAAGTGCACCTTACCATAGGGCAGGGTGCATTGTGGATGGTTGAACTACATGATTCTAATGTGTAAGGTGCATAGTGGAAGTACACCATACAAAGGTGCAAAGTACAAGAATGTAAGAGAGCACTATACCAAGTTACATTTTTCATAGTGGATTCGCACTAGATCAAGGCATACAATGCTTATTGCATGGTCGAACTACAAAATACAAAGGTGCACTGTGCACAATGGAAATTCACTATACAAAGGTCCACTGCCCATTGTTCGTGGTGGAAGTGCATCATACCGGTGGTCAAATTCGCATAATGCATGATGAAAGAGCACCTTACCAAAGGGCACGGTGCATTGTGGATGGTTGAACTACATTATTCTAATGTGAAAGGTGCATAGTGGAAGTACACCATACAAAGGTGCAAAGTACAAGAAGGTAAGAGAGCACTATACCAAGTTACATTTTTCATAGTGGATTCGCACTAGATCAAGGCACAAAATGCTTATTGCATGGTCGAACTACAAAATAAAAAGGTGCACTGTGCACAATGGAAATTCACTATACAAAGGTCCACTGCCCATTGTTCGTGGTGGAAGTGCATCATACCAGGGTCAAATTCGCATAATGCATGATGAAAATGCACCTTACCATAGGGCACGGTGCATTGTGGGTTGTTGAACTACATGATTCTAATGTGCAAGGTGCATAGTGGAAGTACACCATACAAAGGTGCAAAGTACAAGGAGGTAAGAGAGCACTATCCCAAATTACATTTTGCATAGTGGAATTGCACTAGATCAAGGCACACAATGCTTATTGCATGGTCGAACTACAAAATATAAAGGTGCACTGTGCACAATGGAAATTCACTATACAAAGGTCCATGCCCATTGTTCGTGGTGGAAGTGCATCATACCGGGGTCAAATTCGCATAATGCATGATGAAAATGCACCTTACCATAGGGCACGGTGCATTGTGGGTTGTTGAACTACATGATTCTAATGTGCAAGGTGCATAGTGGAAGTACACCATACAAAGGTGCAAAGTACAAGGAGGTAAGAGAGCACCTTATCCCAAATTACATTTTGCATAGTGGAATTGCACTAGATCAAGGCACACAATGCTTATTGCATGGTCGAACTAAAAAATATAAAGGTGCACCGTGCATAATGCAAAATTCACTATACAAAGGTCCACGCCCATTGTTCGTGGTGGAAGTGCATCATACCGAGGTCAAATTCGCATAATGCATGATGAAAGTGCACCTTACCATAGGGCGAGGTGCATTGTGGATGGTTGAACTACATGATTCTAATGTGTAAGGTGCATAGTGGAAGTACACCATACAAAGGTGCAAAGTACAAGAATGTAAGAGAGCACTATACCAAGTTACATTTTTCATAGTGGATTCGCACTAGATCAAGGCATACAATGCTTATTGCATGGTCGAACTACAAAATACAAAGGTGCAACGTGCACAATGGAAATTCACTATACAAAGGTCCACCGCCCATTGTTCGTGGTGGAAGTGCATCATACCGGGGGTCAAATTCGCATAATGCATGATGAAAGAGCACCTTACCAAAGGGCACGGTGCATTGTGGATGGTTGAACTACATTATTCTAATGTGAAAGGTGCATAGTGGAAGTACACCATACAAAGGTGCAAAGTACAAGAAGGTAAGAGAGCACTATACCAAGTTACATTTTTCATAGTGGATTCGCACTAGATCAAGGCACAAAATGCTTATTGCATGGTCGAACTACAAAATAAAAAGGTGCACGTTGCACAATGGAAATTCACTATACAAAGGTCCACGCCCATTGTTCGTGGTGGAAGTGCATCATACCGGGGTCAAATTCGCATAATGCATGATGAAAATGCACCTTACCATAGGGCACGGTGCATTGTGGGTTGTTGAACTACATGATTCTAATGTGCAAGGTGCATAGTGGAAGTACACCATACAAAGGTGCAAAGTACAAGGAGGTAAGAGAGCACTATCCCAAATTACATTTTGCATAGTGGAATTGCACTAGATCAAGGCACACAATGCTTATTGCATGGTCGAACTAAAAAATATAAAGGTGCACTATGCATAATGAAAATTCACTATACAAAGGTCCACTGCCCATTGTTCGTGGTGGAAGTGCATCATACCAGGGTCAAATTCGCATAATGCATGATGAAAGTGCACCTTACCATAGGGCACGGTGCATTGTGGATGGTTGAACTACATGATTGTAATGTGTAAGGTGCATAGTGGAAGTACACCATACAAAGGTGCAAAGTACAAGAATGTAAGAGAGCACTATACCAAGTTACATTTTTCATAGTGGATTCGCACTAGATCAAGGCATACAATGCTTATTACATGGTCGAACTACAAAATATAAAGGTGCACTGTGCACAATGGAAATTCACTATACAAAGGTCCACTGCCCATTGTTCGTGGTGGAAGTGCATCATACCGGGGGTCAAATTCGCATAATGCATGATGAAAGAGCACCTTACCAAAGGGCACGGTGCATTGTGGATGGTTGAACTACATTATTCTAATGTGAAAGGTGCATAGTGGAAGTACACCATACAAAGGTGCAAAGTACAAGAATGTAGAAGAGAGCACTATACCAAGTTACATTTTTCATAGTGGATTCGCACTAGATCAAGGCATACAATGCTTATTGCATGGTCGAACTACAAAATATAAAGGTGCACTATGCACAATTGAAATTCACTATACAAAGGTCCACTTTGCCCATTGTTCGTGGTGGAAGTGCATCATACCGAGGTCAAATTCGCATAATGCATGATGAAAGTGCACCTTACCATAGGGCACGGTGCATTGTGGATGGTTGAACTACATGATTCTAATGTGTAAGGTGCATAGTGGAAGTACACCATACAAAGGTGCAAAGTACAAGAATGTAAGAGAGCACTATACCAAGTTACATTTTTCATAGTGGATTCGCACTAGATCAAGGCATACAATGCTTATTGCATGGTCGAACTACAAAATATAAAGGTGCATCCGTAGCACAATGGAAATTCACTATACAAAGGTCCACCGCCCATTGTTCGTGGTGGAAGTGCATCATACCAGGGTCAAATTCGCATAATGCATGATGAAAGAGCACCTTACCAAAGGGCACGGTGCATTGTGGATGGTTGAACTACATGATTCTAATGTGTAAGGTGCATAGTGGAAGTACACCATACAAAGGTGCAAAGTACAAGAATGTAAGAGAGCACTATACCAAGTTACATTTTTCATAGTGGATTCGCACTAGATCAAGGCATACAATGCTTATTGCATGGTCGAACTACAAAATATAAAGGTGCACTATGCACAATGGAAATTCACTATACAAAGGTCCAACGCCCATTGTTCGTGGTGGAAGTGCATCATACCAGGGTCAAATTCGCATAATGCATGATGAAAGAGCACCTTACCAAAGGGCACGGTGCATTGTGGATGGTTGAACTACATTATTCTAATGTGAAAGGTGCATAGTGGAAGTACACCATACAAAGGTGCAAAGTACAAGAATGTAAGAGAGCACTATACCAAGTTACATTTTTCATAGTGGATTCGCACTAGATCAAGGCATACAATGCTTATTGCATGGTCGAACTACAAAATATAAAGGTGCACTATGCACAATGGAAATTCACTATACAAAGGTCCACTGCCCATTGTTCGTGGTGGAAGTGCATCATACCGAGGTCAAATTCGCATAATGCATGATGAAAGTGCACCTTACCATAGGGCACGGTGCATTGTGGATGGTTGAACTACATGATTGTAATGTGTAAGGTGCATAGTGGAAGTACACCATACAAAGGTGCAAAGTACAAGAATGTAAGAGAGCACTATACCAAGTTACATTTTTCATAGTGGATTCGCACTAGATCAAGGCATACAATGCTTATTACATGGTCGAACTACAAAATATAAAGGTGCAACGTGCACAATGGAAATTCACTATACAAAGGTCCACTTGCCCATTGTTCGTGGTGGAAGTGCATCATACCAGGGTCAAATTCGCATAATGCATGATGAAAGAGCACCTTACCAAAGGGCACGGTGCATTGTGGATGGTTGAACTACATTATTCTAATGTGAAAGGTGCATAGTGGAAGTACACCATACAAAGGTGCAAAGTACAAGAATGTAAGAGAGCACTATACCAAGTTACATTTTTCATAGTGGATTCGCACTAGATCAAGGCATACAATGCTTATTGCATGGTCGAACTACAAAATATAAAGGTGCACTATGCACAATTGAAATTCACTATACAAAGGTCCACGCCCATTGTTCGTGGTGGAAGTGCATCATACCGAGGGGTCAAATTCGCATAATGCATGATGAAAGTGCACCTTACCATAGGGCACGGTGCATTGTGGATGGTTGAACTACATGATTCTAATGTGTAAGGTGCATAGTGGAAGTACACCATACAAAGGTGCAAAGTACAAGAATGTAAGAGAGCACTATACCAAGTTACATTTTTCATAGTGGATTCGCACTAGATCAAGGCATACAATGCTTATTGCATGGTCGAACTACAAAATATAAAGGTGCACGTGCACAATGGAAATTCACTATACAAAGGTCCACTGCCCATTGTTCGTGGTGGAAGTGCATCATACCGAGGTCAAATTCGCATAATGCATGATGAAAGAGCACCTTACCAAAGGGCACGGTGCATTGTGGATGGTTGAACTACATGATTCTAATGTGTAAGGTGCATAGTGGAAGTACACCATACAAAGGTGCAAAGTACAAGAATGTAAGAGAGCACTATACCAAGTTACATTTTTCATAGTGGATTCGCACTAGATCAAGGCATACAATGCTTATTGCATGGTCGAACTACAAAATATAAAGGTGCACTATGCACAATGGAAATTCACTATACAAAGGTCCACCGCCCATTGTTCGTGGTGGAAGTGCATCATACCGAGGTCAAATTCGCATAATGCATGATGAAAGAGCACCTTACCAAAGGGCACGGTGCATTGTGGATGGTTGAACTACATTATTCTAATGTGAAAGGTGCATAGTGGAAGTACACCATACAAAGGTGCAAAGTACAAGAATGTAAAGAGAGCACTATACCAAGTTACATTTTTCATAGTGGATTCGCACTAGATCAAGGCATACAATGCTTATTGCATGGTCGAACTACAAAATATAAAGGTGCACTATGCACAATGGAAATTCACTATACAAAGGTCCACCGCCCATTGTTCGTGGTGGAAGTGCATCATACCAGGGTCAAATTCGCATAATGCATGATGAAAGTGCACCTTACCATAGGGCACGGTGCATTGTGGATGGTTGAACTACATGATTGTAATGTGTAAGGTGCATAGTGGAAGTACACCATACAAAGGTGCAAAGTACAAGAATGTAAGAGAGCACTATACCAAGTTACATTTTTCATAGTGGATTCGCACTAGATCAAGGCATACAATGCTTATTACATGGTCGAACTACAAAATATAAAGGTGCACTGTGCACAATGGAAATTCACTATACAAAGGTCCACTGCCCATTGTTCGTGGTGGAAGTGCATCATACCAGGGTCAAATTCGCATAATGCATGATGAAAGAGCACCTTACCAAAGGGCACGGTGCATTGTGGATGGTTGAACTACATTATTCTAATGTGAAAGGTGCATAGTGGAAGTACACCATACAAAGGTGCAAAGTACAAGAATGTAAGAGAGCACTATACCAAGTTACATTTTTCATAGTGGATTCGCACTAGATCAAGGCATACAATGCTTATTGCATGGTCGAACTACAAAATATAAAGGTGCACTATGCACAATTGAAATTCACTATACAAAGGTCCACTGCCCATTGTTCGTGGTGGAAGTGCATCATACCAGGGTCAAATTCGCATAATGCATGATGAAAGTGCACCTTACCATAGGGCACCGTGCATTGTGGATGGTTGAACTACATGATTCTAATGTGTAAGGTGCATAGTGGAAGTACACCATACAAAGGTGCAAAGTACAAGAATGTAAGAGAGCACTATACCAAGTTACATTTTTCATAGTGGATTCGCACTAGATCAAGGCATACAATGCTTATTGCATGGTCGAACTACAAAATATAAAGGTGCACCGTGCACAATGGAAATTCACTATACAAAGGTCCACCGCCCATTGTTCGTGGTGGAAGTGCATCATACCGAGGTCAAATTCGCATAATGCATGATGAAAGAGCACCTTACCAAAGGGCACGGTGCATTGTGGATGGTTGAACTACATTATTCTAATGTGAAAGGTGCATAGTGGAAGTACACCATACAAAGGTGCAAAGTACAAGAATGTAAGAGAGCACTATACCAAGTTACATTTTTCATAGTGGATTCGCACTAGATCAAGGCATACAATGCTTATTGCATGGTCGAACTACAAAATATAAAGGTGCACTATGCACAATGGAAATTCACTATACAAAGGTCCACTGCCCATTGTTCGTGGTGGAAGTGCATCATACCGGTCAAATTCGCATAATGCATGATCAAAGTGCACCTTACCATAGGGCACGGTGCATTGTGGATGGTTGAACTACATGATTCTAATGTGTAAGGTGCATAGTGGAAGTACACCATACAAAGGTGCAAAGTACAAGAATGTAAGAGAGCACTATACCAAGTTACATTTTTCATAGTGGATTCGCACTAGATCAAGGCATACAATGCTTATTGCATGGTCGAACTACAAAATATAAAGGTGCACTCGTGCACAATGGAAATTCACTATACAAAGGTCCACCGCCCATTGTTCGTGGTGGAAGTGCATCATACCAGGGTCAAATTCGCATAATGCATGATGAAAGAGCACCTTACCAAAGGGCACGGTGCATTGTGGATGGTTGAACTACATTATTCTAATGTGAAAGGTGCATAGTGGAAGTACACCATACAAAGGTGCAAAGTACAAGAATGTAAGAGAGCACTATACCAAGTTACATTTTTCATAGTGGATTCGCACTAGATCAAGGCATACAATGCTTATTGCATGGTCGAACTACAAAATATAAAGGTGCACTATGCACAATGGAAATTCACTATACAAAGGTCCACTGCCCATTGTTCGTGGTGGAAGTGCATCATACCGTGGTCAAATTCGCATAATGCATGATCAAAGTGCACCTTACCATAGGGCACGGTGCATTGTGGATGGTTGAACTACATGATTCTAATGTGTAAGGTGCATAGTGGAAGTACACCATACAAAGGTGCAAAGTACAAGAATGTAAGAGAGCACTATACCAAGTTACATTTTTCATAGTGGATTCGCACTAGATCAAGGCATACAATGCTTATTGCATGGTCGAACTACAAAATATAAAGGTGCACTATGCACAATGGAAATTCACTATACAAAGGTCCACTGCCCATTGTTCGTGGTGGAAGTGCATCATACCAGGGTCAAATTCGCATAATGCATGATGAAAGAGCACCTTACCAAAGGGCACGGTGCATTGTGGATGGTTGAACTACATTATTCTAATGTGAAAGGTGCATAGTGGAAGTACACCATACAAAGGTGCAAAGTACAAGAATGTAAGAGAGCACTATACCAAGTTACATTTTTCATAGTGGATTCGCACTAGATCAAGGCATACAATGCTTATTGCATGGTCGAACTACAAAATATAAAGGTGCACTATGCACAATGGAAATTCACTATACAAAGGTCCACTGCCCATTGTTCGTGGTGGAAGTGCATCATACCGTGGTCAAATTCGCATAATGCATGATCAAAGTGCACCTTACCACGGGGCACGGTGCATTGTGGATGGTTGAACTACATGATTCTAATGTGTAAGGTGCATAGTGGAAGTACACCATACAAAGGTGCAAAGTACAAGAATGTAAGAGAGCACTATACCAAGTTACATTTTTCATAGTGGATTCGCACTAGATCAAGGCATACAATGCTTATTGCATGGTCGAACTACAAAATATAAAGGTGCACTATGCACAATGGAAATTCACTATACAAAGGTCCACCGCCCATTGTTCGTGGTGGAAGTGCATCATACCAGGGTCAAATTCGCATAATGCATGATGAAAGAGCACCTTACCAAAGGGCACGGTGCATTGTGGATGGTTGAACTACATTATTCTAATGTGAAAGGTGCATAGTGGAAGTACACCATACAAAGGTGCAAAGTACAAGAATGTAAGAGAGCACTATACCAAGTTACATTTTTCATAGTGGATTCGCACTAGATCAAGGCATACAATGCTTATTGCATGGTCGAACTACAAAATATAAAGGTGCACTATGCACAATGGAAATTCACTATACAAAGGTCCACTGCCCATTGTTCGTGGTGGAAGTGCATCATACCAGGGTCAAATTCGCATAATGCATGATCAAAGTGCACCTTACCATAGGGCACGGTGCATTGTGGATGGTTGAACTACATGATTCTAATGTGTAAGGTGCATAGTGGAAGTACACCATACAAAGGTGCAAAGTACAAGAATGTAAGAGAGCACTATACCAAGTTACATTTTTCATAGTGGATTCGCACTAGATCAAGGCATACAATGCTTATTGCATGGTCGAACTACAAAATATAAAGGTGCACTATGCACAATGGAAATTCACTATACAAAGGTCCACCGCCCATTGTTCGTGGTGGAAGTGCATCATACCGGGTCAAATTCGCATAATGCATGATGAAAGAGCACCTTACCAAAGGGCACGGTGCATTGTGGATGGTTGAACTACATTATTCTAATGTGAAAGGTGCATAGTGGAAGTACACCATACAAAGGTGCAAAGTACAAGAATGTAAGAGAGCACTATACCAAGTTACATTTTTTCATAGTGGATTCGCACTAGATCAAGGCACACAATGCTTATTGCATGGTCGAACTACAAAATGTAAAGGTGCACTGTGCACAATGGAAATTCACTATACAAAGGTCCACTGCCCATTGTTCGTGGTGGAAGTGCATCATACCGGGGTCAAATTCGCATAATGCATGATGAAAGAGCACCTTACCAAAGGGCACTGTGCATTGTGGATGGTTGAACTACATGATTCTAATGTGCAAGGTGCATAGTGGAAGTACACCATACAAAGGTGCAAAGTACAAGAAGGTAAGAGAGCTCTATACCAAGTTACATTTTTCATAGTGGATTCGCACTAGATCAAGGCACACAATGCTTATTGCATGGTCGAACTACAAAATATAAAGGTGCACTGTGCACAATGGAAATTGACTATACAAAGGTCCACTGCCCATTGTTCGTGGTGGAAGTGCATCATACCAAGGTCAAATTCGCATAATGCATGATGAAGAGAACCTTACCAAAGGGCACGGTGCATTGTGGATGGTTGAACTACATGATTCTAATGTGCAAGGTGCATAGTGGAAGTACACCATACAAAGGTGCAATGTACAAGGAGGTAAGAGAGCACTATACCAAATAACATTTTGCATAGTGGAATTGCACTAGATCAAGGCAGACAATGCTTATTGCATGGTCGAACTACAAAATATAAAGGTGCACTGTGCATACTGGAAATTCACTATACAAAGGTCCACTGCCAATTGTTCGTGGTGGAAGTGCATCATACCAGGGTCAAATTCGCATAATGCATTGATGAAAGTGCACCTTACCATAGGGCACGGTGCATTGTGGATGGTTGAACTACATGATTCTAATGTGCAAGGTGCATAGTGGAAGTACACCATACAAAGGTGCAAAGTACAAGAATGTAAGAGAGCACTATACCAAGTTACATTTTTCATAGTGGATTCGCACTAGATCAAGGGACACAATGCTTATTGCATGGTCGTACTACAAAATATAAAGGTGCACTGTGCACAGTGGAAATTCACTATACAAAGGCCCACTTCCCATTGTTCGTGGTGGAAGTGCATCATACCAGGATCAAATTCGCATAATGCATGATGAAAGTGCACCTTACAATAGGGCACGGTGCATTGTGGATGGTTGAACTACATGATTCTAATGTGCAAGGTGCATAGTGGAAGTACACCATACAAAGGTGCAAAGTACAAGAATGTAAGAGAGCACTATACCAAGTTACATTTTTCATAGTGGATTCGCACTAGATCAAGGCACACAATGCTTATTGCATGGTCGAACTACAAAATATAAAGGTGCACTGTGCACAATGGAAATTCACTATACAAAGGTCCACTGCCCATTGTTCGTGGTGGAAGTGCATCATACCAAGGTCAAATTCGCATAATGCAGAGCACCGTACCAAAGGGCACGGTGCATTGTGGATGGTTGAACTACATGATTCTAATGTGCAAGGTGCATAGTGAAAGTACACCATAGAAAGGTGCAAAGTACAAGAAGGTAAGAGAGCACTATACCAAGTTACATTTTTCATAGTGGATTCGCACTAGATCAAGGCACACAATGCTTATTGCATGGTCGAATTATAAAATATAAAGGTGCACTGTGCATAATGGAAATTCACTATATAGAGGTCCACTGCCCAGTGTGCATGGTGGAAGTGCATCATACCAGGGTCAAATTCGCATAATGCATCATGAAAGTGCACCATACCATAGGGCACGGTGCATTTCGATTTGTGGAACTAGTTGATTCTAATGTGCAAGGTGCACAGTGGAAGTACACCATACAAAGGTGCAAAGTACAAGGAAATAAGAGAGCACTATGCCAAGTTACATTTTTCATAGTGGAAATGCATTAGATGAAGGCACACAAAACTTATTGCATGGTCGAACTACAAAATAAAAAGCTGCATTGTGCATAGTGGAAATTCGCTATACACCGGTCCAATGTCTATTGTTCGTGGTGGACGTGCAGCTTACCAGGGTCAAATTCGCATAATGCATGATGAAAGTGCACCTTACCATAGGGCACGGTGCATTGTGAATGGTTCAACTACATGATTCTAATGTGCAAGGTGCATAGTGGAAGTACACCATACAAAGGTGCAATGTACAAGGAGGTAAGAGAGCACTATACCAAATTACATTTTGCATAGTGGAATTGCACTAGATCAAGGCACACAATGCTTATTGCATGGTCGAACTAAAAAATATAAAGGTGCACTGTGCACAGTGGAAATTCACTATACAAAGGCCCACTTCCCATTGTTCGTGGTGGAAGTGCATCATACCAGGGTCAAATTCGCATAATGCATGATGAAAGTGCACCTTACAATTGGGCATGGTGCATTGTGGATGGTTGAACTACATGATTCTAATGTGCAAGGTGCATAGTGGAAGTACACCATACAAAGGTGCAAAGTACAAGAATGTAAGAGAGCACTATACCAAGTTACATTTTTCATAGTGGATGCGCACTAGATCAAGGCACACAATGCTTATTGCATGGTCGAACTACAAAATATAAACGTGCACTGTGCACAATGGAAATTGACTATACAAAGGTCCACTGCCCATTGTTCGTGGTGGAAGTGCATCATACCAGGGTCAAATTCGCATAATGCATGATGAAAGAGATCCTTACCAAAGGGCACGGTGCATTGTGGATGGTTGAACTACATGATTCTAATGTGCAAGGTGCATAGTGGAAGTACACCATACAGAGGTGCAATGTACAAGGAGGTAAGAGAGCACTATGCCAAGTTACATTTTGCATAGTGGAAATGCACTAGATGAAGGCACACAAAACTTATTGCATGGTCGATCTACAAAATATAAAGCTGCATTGTGCATAGTGGAAATTCGCTATACACCGGTCCAATGTCTATTGTTCGTGGTGGAAGTGCAGCTTACCAGGGTCAAATTCGCATAATGCATGATGAAAGTGCACCTTACCATAGGGCACGGTGCATTGTGAATGGTTGAACTACATGATTCTAATGTGCAAGGTGCATAGTGGAAGTACACCATACAAAGGTGCAATGTACAAGGAGGTAAGAGAGCACTATATCAAATTACATTTTGCATAGTGGAATTGCACTAGATCAAGGCACACAATGCTTATTGCATGGTCGAACTATAAAATATAAAGGTGCACTGTGCACAATGGAAATTCACTATACAAAGGTCCACTGCCCATTGTTCGTGGTGGAAGTGCATCATACCAGGGTCAAATTCGCATAATGCATGATGAAAAAGATCCTTACCAAAGGGCACGGTGCATTGTGGATGGTTGAACTACATGATTCTAATGTGCAAGGTGCATAGTGGAAGTACACCATACAGAGGTGCAATGTACAAGGAGGTAAGAGAGCACTATGCCAAGTTACGCTTGCATAGTGGAAATGCACTAGATGAAGGCACACAAAACTTATTGCATGGTCGATCTACAAAATATAAAGCTGCATTGTGTATAGTGGAAATTCGCTATACACCGGTCCAATGTCTATTGTTCGTGGTGGAAGTGCAGCTTACCAGGGTCAAATTCGCATAATGCATGATGAAAGTGCACCTTACCATAGGGCACGGTGCATTGTGAATGGTGGAACTACATGATTCTAATGTGCAAGGTGCATAGTGGAAGTACACCATACAAAGGTGCAATGTACAAGGAGGTAAGAGAGCACTATATCAAATTACATTTTGCATAGTGGAATTGCACTAGATCAAGGCACACAATGCTTATTGCATGGTCGAACTATAAAATATAAAGGTGCACTGTGCACAATGGAAATTCACTATACAAAGGTCCACTGCCCATTGTTCGTGGTGGAAGTGCATCATACCAGGGTCAAATTCGCATAATGCATGATGAAAGAGCACCTTACTATAGGGCACGGTGCATTGTGGATGATTGAACTGCATGATTCTAATGTGCAAGGTGCATAGTGGAAGTACACCATACAAAGGTGCAAAGTACAAGGAGGTAAGAGAGCACTATCCCAAGTTACATTTTGCATAGTGGAAATGCACTAGATGAAGGCACACAAAACTTATTGCATGGTCGATCTACAAAATATAAAGCTGCATTGTGCATAGTGGAAATTCGCTATACACCGGTCCAATGTCTATTGTTCGTGGTGGAAGTGCGGCTTACCGGGGTCAAATTCGCATAATGCATGATGAAAGTGCACCTTACCATAGGGCACGGTGCATTGTGAATGGTTGAACTACATGATTCTAATGTGCAAGGTGCATAGTGGAAGTACACCATACAAAGGTGCAATGTACAAGGAGGTAAGAGAGCACTATATCAAATTACATTTTGCATAGTGGAATTGCACTAGATCAAGGCACACAATGCTTATTGCATGGTCGAACTATAAAATATAAAGGTGCACTTGTGCACAATGGAAATTCACTATACAAAGGTCCACTTGCCCATTGTTCGTGGTGGAAGTGCATCATACCAGGGTCAAATTCGCATAATGCATGATGAAAGAGATCCTGACCAAAGGGCACGGTGCATTGTGGATGGTTGAACTACATGATTCTAATGTGCAAGGTGCATAGTGGAAGTACACCATACAGAGGTGCAATGTACAAGGAGGTAAGAGAGCACTATGCCAAGTTACAGTTTGCATAGTGGAAATGCACTAGATGAAGGCACACAAAACTTATTGCATGGTCGATCTACAAAATATAAAGCTGCATTGTGCATAGTGGAAATTCGCTATACACCGGTCCAATGTCTATTGTTCGTGGTGGAAGTGCAGCTTACCAGGGTCAAATTCGCATAATGCATGATGAAAGTGCACGTTACCATAGAGCACGGTGCATTGTGAATGGTGGAACTACATGATTCTAATGTGCAAGGTGCATAGTGGAAGTACACCATACAAAGGTGCAATGTACAAGGAGGTAAGAGAGCACTATATCAAATTACATTTTGCATAGTGGAATTGCACTAGATCAAGGCACACAATGCTTATTGCATGGTCGAACTATAAAATATAAAGGTGCACTTGTGCACAATGGAAATTCACTATACAAAGGTCCACCGCCCATTGTTCGTGGTGGAAGTGCATCATACCGTGGTCAAATTCGCATAATGCATGATGAAAGAGCACCTTACCAAAGGGCACGGTGCATTGGGGATGGTTGGACTACATGATTCTAATGTGCAAGGTGCATAGTGGAAGTACAGCATACAAAGGTGCAAAGTACAAGAATGTAAGAGAGCACTATACCAAGTTACGGTTGCATAGTGGAAATGCACTAGATGAAGGCACACAAAACTTATTGCATGGTCGATCTACAAAATATAAAGCTGCATTGTGTATAGTGGAAATTCGCTATACACCGGTCCAATGTCTATTGTTCGTGGTGGAAGTGCGGCTTACCGTGGTCAAATTCGCATAATGCATGATGAAAGTGCACCTTACCATAGGGCATGGTGCATTGTGAATGGTGGAACTACATGATTCTAATGTGCAAGGTGCATAGTGGAAGTACACCATACAAAGGTGCAAAGTACAAGAATGTAAGAGAGCACTATACCAAGTTACATTTTTCATAGTGGATTCGCACTAGATCAAGGCACACAATGCTTATTGCATGGTCGAACTACAAAATATAAAGGTGCACTCGTGCACAATGGAAATTCACTATACAAAGGTCCACTCGCCCATTGTTCGTGGTGGAAGTGCATCATACCAGGGTCAAATTCGCATAATGCATGATGAAAGAGCACCTTACCAAAGGGCACGGTGCATTGGGGATGGTTGGACTACATGATTCTAATGTGCAAGGTGCATAGTGGAAGTACAGCATACAAAGGTGCAAAGTACAAGAATGTAAGAGAGCACTATACCAAGTTACAGTTTGCATAGTGGAAATGCACTAGATGAAGGCACACAAAACTTATTGCATGGTCGATCTACAAAATATAAAGCTGCATTGTGTATAGTGGAAATTCGCTATACACCGGTCCAATGTCTATTGTTCGTGGTGGAAGTGCAGCTTACCAGGGTCAAATTCGCATAATGCATGATGAAAGTGCACCTTACCATAGGGCATGGTGCATTGTGAATGGTGGAACTACATGATTCTAATGTGCAAGGTGCATAGTGGAAGTACACCATACAAAGGTGCAAAGTACAAGAATGTAAGAGAGCACTATACCAAGTTACATTTTTCATAGTGGATTCGCACTAGATCAAGGCACACAATGCTTATTGCATGGTCGAACTACAAAATATAAAGGTGCACTGTGCACAATGGAAATTCACTATACAAAGGTCCACTGCCCATTGTTCGTGGTGGAAGTGCATCATACCAGGGTCAAATTCGCATAATGCATGATGAAAGAGCACCTTACTATAGGGCACGGTGCATTGTGGATGATTGAACTGCATGATTCTAATGTGCAAGGTGCATAGTGGAAGTACACCATACAAAGGTGCAAAGTACAAGGAGGTAAGAGAGCACTATCCCAAATTACATTTTGCATAGTGGAATTGCACTAGATCAAGGCACACAATGCTTATTGCATGGTCGAACTAAAATATATAAAGGTGCACTGTGCATAATGAAAATTCACTATACAAATGTCCACTGCCCATTGTTCGTGGTGGATGTGCATCATACCCGGGTCAAATTCGCATAATGCATGATGAAAGTGCACCTTACCATAGGGCATGGTGCATTGTGGATGGTTGAACTACATGATTCTAATGTGCAAGGTGCATAGTGGAAGTACACCATACAAAGGTGCAAAGTACAAGAATGTAAGAGAGCACTATACCAAGTTACATTTTTCATAGTGGATTCGCACTAGATCAAGGCACACAATGCTTATTGCATGGTCGAACTACAAAATATAAAGGTGCACGTGCACAATGGAAATTCACTATACAAAGGTCCACTGCCCATTGTTCGTCTTGGAAGTGCATCATACCGAGGTCAAATTCGCATAATGCATGATGAAAGAGCACCTTACTATAGGGCACGGTGCATTGTGGATGGTTGAACTACATGATTCTAATGTGCAAGGTGCATAGTGGAAGTACACCATACAAAGGTGCAATGTACAAGGAGGTAAGAGAGCACTATACCAAATTACATTTTGCATAGTGGAATTGCACTATATCAAGGCACACAATGCTTATTGCATGGTCGAACTACAAAATATAAAGGTGGACTGTGCATAATGGAAATTCACTATACAAAGGTCCACTGCCAATTGTTCATGGTGGAAGTGCATCATACCAGGGTCAAATTCGCATAATGCATGATGAAAGTGCACCTTACCATAGGGCTCGGTGCATTGTGGATGGTTGAACTACATGATTCTAATGTGCAAGGTGCATAGTGGAAGTACACCATACAAACGTGCAAAGTACAAGGAGGTAAGAGACCACTATACCAAGTTACATTTTTCATAGTGGAATCGCACTAGATCAAGGCACACAATGCTTATTGCATGGTCGAACTATAAAATATAATGGTGCACTTTGTATAGTGGAAATTAACTATACAAAGGTCCACTGCCCATTGTGCATGGTGGAAGTGCATCATACCATGGTCAAATTTGCATAATGCATGATGAAAGTGCACCATACCATAGGGCACGGTGCATTTCGATTTGTGGAACTACTTGATTCTAATGTGCAAAATGCACAGTGGAAGTACACCATACAAAGGTGCAAAGTACAAGGAAATAAGAGAGCACTATGCCAAGTTACATTTTTCATAGTGGAAATGCATTAGATGAAGGCACATAAAACTTATTGCATGGTCGAACTACAAAATATAAAGCTGCATTGTGCATAGTGGAAATTCGCTATACACCGGTCCAATGTCTATTGTTCGTGGTGGAAGTGCTTCTTACCAGGGTCAAATTCGCATAATGCATGATGAAAGTGCACCTTACCATTGGGCACGGTGCATTGTGAATGGTTCAACTACATGATTCTAATGTGCAAGGTGCATAGTGGAAGTACACCATACAAAGGTGCAATGTACAAGGAGGTAAGAGAGCACTATACCAAATTACACTTTGCATAGTGGAATTGCACTAGATCAAGGCACACAATGCTTATTGCATGGTAGTACTACAAAATATAAAGGTGCACTGTGCACAGTGGAAATTCACTATACAAAGGTCCACTGCCCATTGTTCGTGGTGGAAGTGCATCATACCAGGATCAAATTCGCATAATGCATGATGAAAGTGCACCTTACTATAGGGCACGGTGCATTGTGGATGGTTGAACTACATGATTCTAATGTGCAAGGTGCATAGTGGAAGTACACCATACAAAGGTGCAAAGTACAAGAATGTAAGAGAGCACTATACCAAGTTACATTTTTCATAGTGGATTCGCACTAGATCAACGCACACAATGCTTATTGCATGGTCGAACTACAAAATATAAAGGTGCACTGTGCACAGTGGAAATTCACTATACAAAGGTCCATTTCCCATTGTTCGTGGTGGATGTGCATCATACCAGGGTCAAATTCGCATAATGCATGATGAAAGTGCACCTTACAATAGGGCACGGTGCATTGTGGATGGTTGAACTACATCATTCTAATGTGCAAGGTGCATGGTGGAAGTACACCATACAAAGGTGCAAAGTACAAGAAGGTAAGAGAGCACTATACCATGTTACATTTTGGATAGTGGAATTTCACTAGATCAAGGCACACAATGCTTATTGCATGGTCGAACTACAAAATATAATGGTGCACTGTGCATAATGGAAATTCACTATACAAAGGTCCACTGCCCATTGTGCATGGTGGAAGTGCATCATACCAGGGTCAAATTCGCATAATGCATCGTGAAAGTGCACCATACCATAGGGCACGGTGCATTTCGATTTGTGGAACTACTTGATTCTAATGTGCAAGGTGCATAGTGGAAGTACACCATACAAAGGTTCAAAGTACAAGGAAATAAGAGAGCACTATGCCAAGTTACATTTTTCATAGTGGATTCGCACTAGATCAAGGCACACAATGCTTATTGCATGGTGGAACTATAAAATATAAAGGTGCACTGTGCACAATGGAAATTGACTATACAAAGGTCGACTGCCCATTGTTCGTGGTGGAAGTGCATCATACCAGGGTCAAATTCGCATAATGCATGATGAAAGAGCACCTTACCAAAGGGCACGGTGCATTGTGGATGGTTGAACTACATGATTCTAATGTGCAAGGTGCATAGTGGAAGTACACCATACAAAGGTGCAAAGTACAAGGAGGTAAGGGAGCACTATACCAAGTTACATTTTTCATAGTGGAATCGCACTAGATCAAGGCACACAATGCTTATTGCATGGTCGAACTATAAAATATAATGGTGCACTTTGTATAGTGGAAATTAACTATACAAAGGTCCACTGCCCATTGTGCATGGTGGAAGTGCATCATACCAGGGTCAAATTTGCATAATACATGATGAAAGTGCACCATACCATAGGGCACGGTGCATTGTGATTGGTGGAACTACATGATTCTAATGTGCAAGTTGCATACTGGAAGTACACCATACCAAGGTGCAAAGTACAAGAAGGTAAGAGAGCACTATACCAAGTTACATTTTGCATAGTGGATTCGCACTAGATCAAGGCACACAATGCTTATTGCATGGTTGAACTACAAAATATAATGGTGTGTTGTGCATAGTGGAAATTAACCATACAAAGGTCCACTGCCCATTGTGCATGGTGGAAGTGCATCATACCAGGGTCAAATTCGCATAATGCATCATGGAAGTGCACCTTACCATAGGGCACGGTGCATTGTGGATGGTTGAACTACATCATTCTAATGTGCAAGGTGCATGGTGGAAGTACACCATACAAAGGTGCAAAGTACAAGAAGGTAAGAGAGCACTATACCAAGTTACATTTTGCATAGTGGAATTTCACTAGATCAAGGCACACAATGCTTATTGCATGGTCGAACTACAAAATATAATGGTGCACTGTGCATAGTGGAAATTAACTATACAAAGGTCCACTGCCCATTGTGCATGGTGGAAGTGCATCATACCAGGGTCAAATTCGCATAATGCATCATGAAAGTGCACCATACCCTAGGGCACGGTGCATTTCGATTTGTGGAACTACAAGATTCGAATGTGCAAGGTGCATAGAGGAAGTAAACCATACAAAGGTGCAAAGTACGAGGACGTAAGAGAGCACTATGCCAAGTTACATGTTTCATAGTGGATTCGCACTAGATCAAGGCACACAATGCTTATTGCATGGTCGAATTATAAAATATAAAGGTGCACTGTGCATAATGGAAATTCACTATACAGAGGTCCACTGCCCAGTGTGCATGGTGGAAGTGCATCATACCAGGGTCAAATTCGCATAATGCATCGTGAAAGTGCACCATACCATAGGGCACGGTGCATTTCGATTTGTGGAACTACATGTTTCTAATGTGCAAGGTGCATAGTGGAAGTACACCATACAAAGGTGCAAAGTACAAGAAGGTAAGAGAGCACTATACCAAGTTACATTTTCCATAGTGGAATTACACTAGATCAAGGCACACGATGCTTATTGCATGGTCGAACTACAAAATATAATGGTGCACTGTGCATAGTGGAAATTAACTATACAAAGGTCCACTGCCCATTGTGCATGGTGGAAGTGCATCATACTAGGGTCAAATTCGCATAATCCATCATGAAAGTGCACCATACCCTAGGGCACGGTGCATTTCGATTTGTGGAACTACAAGATTCTAATGTGCAAGGTGTATAGAGGAAGTACACCATACAAAGGTGCAAAGTACGAGGACGTAAGAGAGCACTATGCCAAGTTACATGTTTCATAGTGGATTCGCACTAGATCAAGGCACACAATGCTTATTGCATGGTCGAATTATAAAATATAAAGGTGCACTGTGCATAATGGAAATTCACTATACAGAGGTCCACTGCCCATTGTGCATGGTGGAAGTGCATCATACCAGGGTCAAATTCGCATAATGCATCATGAAAGTGCACCATACCATAGGGCACGGTGCATTTCAATTTGTGGAACTACTTGATTCTAATGTGCAAGGTGCATAGTGGAAGTACACCATACAAAGGTGCAAATTACAAGGACGTAAGAGAGCACTACGCCAAGTTACATTTTTCATAGTGGATTCGCACTAGATCAAGGCACACAATGCTTATTGCATGGCCGAACTATAAAATATAAAGGTGCACTGTGCACAATGGAAACTCACTATACAAAGGTCCACTGCCCATTGTTCGTGGTGGAAGTGCATCATACCAGGGTCAAATTCACATAATGCATGATGAAAGTGCACCTTACCATAGGGCACGGTGCATTGAGGATGGTTGAATTACATGATTCTAATGTGCAAGGTGCATAGTGGAAGTACACCATACAAAGGTGCAAAGTACAAGGAGGAAAGAGAACATTATACAAAGTTACATTTTGCATAGTGGAATCGCACTACATCAAGGCACACAATGCTTATTGCATGGTCGAACTACAAAATATAATGGTGTGCTGTGCATAATGAAAATTCACTATACAAAGGTCCACTGCCCATTGTTCGTGGTGAAAGTGCATCATACCAGGGTCAAATTCGCATAATGCATGATGAAAGAGCACCTTACCAAAGGGCACGGTGCATTGTGCATGGTTGAACTACATGATTCTAATGTGCAAGGTGCATAGTGGAAGTACACCATACAAAGGTGCAAAGTACAAGAAGGTAAGAGAGCACTATACCAAGTTACATTTTGCATAGTAGATTCGCACTAGATCAAGGCACACAATGCTTATTGCATGGTCGAACTACAAAATATAATGGTGTGCTGTGCACATTGGAAATTCACTATACAAAGGTCCCCTGCCCATTGTTCGTGGTGGAAGTGCATCATACCAGGGTCAAATTCGTATAATGCATGATGAAAGTGCACCTTACCATAGGGCACGGTGCATTGAGGATGGTTGAATTATATGATTCTAATGTGCAAGGTGCATAGTGGAAGTACACCATACAAAGGTGCAAAGTACAAGGAGGTAAGAAAGCACTATCCCAAATTACATTTTGCATAATGGAATTGCACTAGATCAAGGGACACAATGCTTATTGCATTTTCGTACTACAAAATATAAAGGTGCGCTGTGCATAGTGGAAATTCACTATACAAAGGTCCACTGCCCATTGTTCGTGGTGGAAGTGCATCATACCAGGGTCAAATTCGCATAATGCATGATGAAAGTGCACCTTACTATAGGGCACGGTGCATTGTGGATGGTTGAACTACATGTTTCTAATGTGCAAGGTGCATAGTGGAAGTACACCATACAAAGGTGCAAAGTACAAGAATGTAAGAGAGCACTATACCAAGTTACATTTTGCATAGTGGAATTACACTAGATAAAGGCACACAATGCTTATTGCATGGTCGAACTACAAAATATAATGGTGCACTGTGCATAGTGGAAATTAACTATACAAAGGTCCACTGCCCATTGTGCATGGTGGAAGTGCATCATACTAGGGTCAAATTCGCATAATGCATTATGAAAGTGCACCATACCCTAGGGCACGGTGCATTTCGATTTGTGGAACTACAAGATTCTAATTTGCAAGGTGCATAGAGGAAGTACTCAGACAAAGGTGCAAAGTACGAGGACGTAAGAGAGCACTAGGCCAATTCACATTTTTCATAGTGGAATCGCACTAGATCAAGGCACACAATGCTTATTGCATGGTCCAACTATAAAATATAATGGTGCACTTGTGCATAGTGGAAATTAACAATACAAAGGTCCACTTCCCGTTGTGCATGGTGGAAGTGCATCATACCACGGTCAAATTAGCATAATGCATGATGAAAGGGCACCATAGCATTGGGCACGGTGCATTGTGATTTGTGGAACTACATCATTCGAATGTGCAAGGTGCATAGTGGAAGTACACCATACAAAGGTGCAAAGTACAAGGAGGTAAGAGAGCACTATGCACAGTTACATTTTGCATAGTGGAAATGCACTAGATGAAGGCACACAATACTTATTGCATGGTCGAACTACAAAATATAAAGCTGCATTGTGCATAGTGGAAATTCACTATACACCTATCCACTGTCTATTGTACATGATGAAAGTTCACCTTACCATAGGGCACGATGCATTGTGATTTGTGGAACTACATGTTTCTAATGTGCAAGGTGCATAGTGGAAGTACACCATACAAAGGTGCAAAGTACAAGAAGGTAAGAGAGCACTATACCAAGTTACATTTTGCATAGTGGAATTACACTAGATCAAGGCACACGATGCTTATTGCATGGTCGAACTACAAAATATAATGGTGCACTGTGCATAGTGGAAATTAACTATACAAAGGTCCACTGCCCATTGTGCATAGTGGAAGTGCATCATACCAGGGTCAAATTCGCATAATGAATCATGAAAGTGCACCATACCCTAGGGCACGGTGCATTTCGATTTGTGGAACTACAAGATTCTAATGTACAAGGTGCATAGAGGAAGTACACCATACAAAGGTGCAAAGTACGAGGACGTAAGAGAACACTATGCCAAGTTACATGTTTCATAGTGGATTCGCACTAGATCAAGGCACACAATGCTTATTGCGTGGTCGAATTATAAAATATAAAGGTGCACTGTGCATAATGGAAATTCACTATACAGAGGTCCACCGCCCATTGTGCATGGTGGAAGTGCATCATACCGTGGTTAAATTCGCATAATGCATCATGAAAGTGCACCATACCATAGGGCACGGTGCATTTCGATTTGTGGAACTACTTGATTCTAATGTGCAAGGTGCATAGTGGAAGTACACCATACAAAGGTGCAAAGTACAAGGACGTAAGAGAGCACTATGCCAAGTTACATTTTGCATGGTCGAACTATAAAATATAAAGGTGCACTGTGCACAATGGAAATTCACTATACAAAGGTCCACTGCCCATTGTTCGTGGCGGAACTGCATCATACCAGGGTCAAATTCGTATAATGCATGATGAAAGTGCACCTTACCATAGGGCACGGTGCATTGAGGATGGTTGAATTATATGATTCTAATGTGCAAGGTGCATAGTGGAAGTACACCATACAAAGGTGCAAAGTACAAGGAGGTAAGAAAGCACTATCCCAAATTACATTTTGCATAATGGAATTGCACTAGATCAAGGGACACAATGCTTATTGCATTTTCGTACTACAAAATATAAAGGTGCGCCGTGCATAGTGGAAATTCACTATACAAAGGTCCACTGCCCATTGTTCGTGGTGGAAGTGCATCATACCAGGGTCAAATTCGCATAATGCATGATGAAAGTGCACCTTACTATAGGGCACGGTGCATTGTGGATGGTTGAACTACATGTTTCTAATGTGCAAGGTGCATAGTGGAAGTACACCATACAAAGGTGCAAAGTACAAGAATGTAAGAGAGCACTATACCAAGTTACATTTTGCATAGTGGAATTACACTAGATAAAGGCACACAATGCTTATTGCATGGTCGAACTACAAAATATAATGGTGCACCGTGCATAGTGGAAATTAACTATACAAAGGTCCACTGCCCATTGTGCATGGTGGAAGTGCATCATACTAGGGTCAAATTCGCATAATGCATTATGAAAGTGCACCATACCCTAGGGCACGGTGCATTTCGATTTGTGGAACTACAAGATTCTAATTTGCAAGGTGCATAGAGGAAGTACTCAGACAAAGGTGCAAAGTACGAGGACGTAAGAGAGCACTAGGCCAATTCACATTTTTCATAGTGGAATCGCACTAGATCAAGGCACACAATGCTTATTGCATGGTCCAACTATAAAATATAATGGTGCACTGTGCATAGTGGAAATTAACAATACAAAGGTCCACTTCCCGTTGTGCATGGTGGAAGTGCATCATACCACGGTCAAATTAGCATAATGCATGATGAAAGGGCACCATAGCATTGGGCACGGTGCATTGTGATTTGTGGAACTACATCATTCGAATGTGCAAGGTGCATAGTGGAAGTACACCATACAAAGGTGCAAAGTACAAGGAGGTAAGAGAGCACTATGCACAGTTACATTTTGCATAGTGGAAATGCACTAGATGAAGGCACACAATACTTATTGCATGGTCGAACTACAAAATATAAAGCTGCATTGTGCATAGTGGAAATTCACTATACACCTATCCACTGTCTATTGTACATGATGAAAGTTCACCTTACCATAGGGCACGATGCATTGTGATTTGTGGAACTACATGTTTCTAATGTGCAAGGTGCATAGTGGAAGTACACCATACAAAGGTGCAAAGTACAAGAAGGTAAGAGAGCACTATACCAAGTTACATTTTGCATAGTGGAATTACACTAGATCAAGGCACACGATGCTTATTGCATGGTCGAACTACAAAATATAATGGTGCACGTGCATAGTGGAAATTAACTATACAAAGGTCCACTGCCCATTGTGCATAGTGGAAGTGCATCATACCGAGGTCAAATTCGCATAATGAATCATGAAAGTGCACCATACCCTAGGGCACGGTGCATTTCGATTTGTGGAACTACAAGATTCTAATGTACAAGGTGCATAGAGGAAGTACACCATACAAAGGTGCAAAGTACGAGGACGTAAGAGAACACTATGCCAAGTTACATGTTTCATAGTGGATTCGCACTAGATCAAGGCACACAATGCTTATTGCGTGGTCGAATTATAAAATATAAAGGTGCACTGTGCATAATGGAAATTCACTATACAGAGGTCCACTGCCCATTGTGCATGGTGGAAGTGCATCATACCAGGGTTAAATTCGCATAATGCATCATGAAAGTGCACCATACCATAGGGCACGGTGCATTTCGATTTGTGGAACTACTTGATTCTAATGTGCAAGGTGCATAGTGGAAGTACACCATACAAAGGTGCAAAGTACAAGGACGTAAGAGAGCACTATGCCAAGTTACATTTTGCATGGTCGAACTATAAAATATAAAGGTGCACTGTGCACAATGGAAATTCACTATACAAAGGTCCACTGCCCATTGTTCGTGGCGGAACTGCATCATACCAGGGTCAAATTCGCATAATGCATGATGAAAGTGCACCTTACCATAGGGCATGGTGCATTGTGGATGGTTGAACTACATGATTCTAATGTGCAAGGTGCATAGAGGAAGTACACCATACAAAGGTGCAAAGTACAAGGAGGTAAGAGAGCATTATCCCAAATTACATTTTGCATAGTGGAATTGCACTAGATCAAGGCACACAATGCTTATTGCATGGTCAAACTACAAAATATAGAGGTGCACTGTGCATAATGAAAATTCACTATACAAAGGTCCACTGCCCATTGTTCATGGTGGAAGTGCATCATACCAGGGTCAAATTCGCATAATGCATGATGAAAGTGCACCTTACCATAGGGCACGGTGCATTGTGGATGGTTGAACTACATGATTCTAACGTGCAAGGTGCATAGTAGAAGTACACCATACAAAGGTGCAAAGTACAAGAAGGTAAGAGAGCACTATACCAATTTACATTTTGCATAGTGGAATTGCAATAGATCAAGGCACACAATGCTTATTGCATGGTCGAACTACAAAATATAATGGTGTGCTGTGCACAATGGAAATTCACTATACAAAGGTCCACTGCCCATTGTTCGTGGTGGAAGTGCATCATACCAGGGTCAAATTCGCATAATGCATGATGAAAGGGCACCTTACCATAGGGCACAGTGCATTGTGGATGGTTGAATTACATGATTCTAATGTGAAGGTGCATAGTGGAAGTACACCATACAAAGGTGCAAAGTACAAGGAGGTAAGAAAGCACTATCCCAAATTACATTTTGCATAGTGGAATCGCACTAGATCAAGGCACACAATACATATTGCATGGTCGAACTACAAAATATAAAGGTGCACTCTGCATAATGGAAATTCACTATACAAAGGTCCACTGCCCATTGTTCGTGGTGGAAGTGCATCATATCAGGGTCCAATTCGCATAATGCATGATGAATGTGCACCTTACCAAAGGGCACAGTGCATTGTGGATGGTTGAACTACATGATTCTAATGTGCAAGCTGCATAGTGGAAGTACACTATACAAAGGTGCAAAGTACAAGGAGGTAAGAGAGCACTATACCAAGTTACATTTTTCATAGTGGAATCGCACTAGATCAAGGCACACAATGCTTATTGCATGGTCGAACTACAAAATATAAAGGTGCACTGTGCACAATGGAAATTCACTATACAAAGGTCCACTGGCCATTGTTCCTGGTGGAAGTGCATCATACCAGGGTCAAATTCGCGTAATGGATGATGAAAGTGCACCTTACCATAGGGCACGGTGCATTGTGGATGGTTGAACTACATGATTCTAAAGTGCAAGGTGCATAGTGGAAGTACACCATGCAAAGGTGAAAAGTACAAGGAGGTAAGTGAGCACTATCCCAAATTACATTTTGCATAGTGGAATTGCAATAGATCAAGGCACACAATGCTTATTGCATGGTCGAACTACAAAATATAAAGGTGAACTGTGCATAATGGAGATTCACTATACAAAGATCCACTTCCCATTGTTCGTGATGGAAGTGCATCATACCAGGGTCAAATTCGCATAATGCATGATGAAAGTGCACCTTACCATAGGGCACGGTGCATTGTGGATGGTTGAACTATATGATTCTAATGTGCAAGTTGCATAGTGGAAGTACACCATAAAAAGGTGCAAAGTACAAGAAGGTAAGAGAGCACTATACCAAGTTACATTTTTCATAGTGGATTCGCACTAGATCAAGGCACACAATGCTTATTGCATGGTCGAGCTACAAAATATAATGGTGCACTATGCATAGTGGAAATTAACTATACAAAGGTCCACTTCCCTTTGTGCATGGTGGAAGTGCATCATACCACGGTCAAATTAGCATAATGCATGATGAAAGGGCACCATACCATTGGGCACGGTGCATTGTGATTTGTGGAACTACATCATTCTAATGTGCAAGGTGCATAGTGGAAGTACACCATACAAAGGTGCAAAGTACAAGGAGGTAAGAGAGCACTATGCCAAGTTACATTTTGCATAGTGGAAATGCACTAGATGAAGGCACAAAATACTTATTGTATGGTCGACCTACAAAATATAAAGCTGCATTGTGCATAGTGGAAATTCACTATACACCGGTCCACTCTCTATTGTACATGATGAAAGTTCACCTTACCATAGGGCACGATGCATTGTGATTTGTGGAACTACATGATTCTAATGTGCAAGGTGCATAGTGTAAGTAAACCATACAAAGGTGCAAAATACAAGAAGGTAAGAGACCACTATCCCAAGTTCCATTTTGCATAGTGGAATTGCACTAGATCAAGGCACACAATGCATATTGCATGGTCCAACTACAAAATGTGAAGGTGCACTCGCATAATGGAAATTCACTATACAAAGGTCCACTGCCCATTTTTCGTGGTGGATGTGCATCATATCAGGGTCAAATTCGCATAATGCATGATGAAAGTGCACCTTACCAAAGGGCACGGTGCATTGTGGATGTTTGAACTACATGATTCTAATTTGCAAGGTGCATAGAGGAAGTACACCATACAAAAGTGCAAAGTACAAGGAGGTAAGAGACCAATATCCCAAGTTCCATTTTGCATAGTGGAATTGCACTAGATCAAGGCACACAATGCATATTGCATGGTCAAACTACAAAATATAAAGGTGCATTGTGCATAATTGAAATTCACTATACAAAGGTCCACTGCCCATTGTTCGTGGTGGAAGTGCATCAAACCAGGGTCAAATTCACATAATGCGTGATGAAAGTGCACCTTACCATAGGGCACAGTGCATTGTGGATGGTTGACCTAATTGATTCTAATGTGCAAGGTTCATAGTGGAAGTACACCATACAAAGGTGGAAAGTACAAGGAGGTAAGAGAGCACTATACCAAGTTACCTTTTTCATAGTGGAATCGCACTAGATCAAGGCACACAGTGCTTATTGCATGGTCGAACTACAAAATATAATGGTGCACTATGCATAGTGGAAATTAACTATACAAAGGTCCACTTCCCTTTGTGCATGGTGGAAGTGCATCATACCACGGTCAAATTAGCATAATGCATGATGAAAGGGCACCATACCATTGGGCACGGTGCATTGTGATTTGTGGAACTACATCATTCTAATGTGCAAGGTGCATAGTGGAAGTACACCATACAAAGGTGAAAAGTACAAGGAGGTAAGAGAGCACTATGCCAAGTTACATTTTGCATAGTGGAAATGCACTAGATGAAGGCACAAAATACTTATTGTATGGTCGACCTACAAAATATAAAGCTGCATTGTGCATAGTGAAAATTCACTATACACCGGTCCACTCTCTATTGTACATGATGAAAGTTCACCTTACCATAGGGCACGATGCATTGTGATTTGTGGAACTACATGATTCTAATGTGCAAGGTGCATAGTGTAAGTAAACCATACAAAGGTGCAAAATACAAGAAGGTAAGAGACCACTATCCCAAGTTCCATTTTGCATAGTGGAATTGCACTAGATCAAGGCACACAATGCATATTGCATGGTCCAACTACAAAATGTGAAGGTGCACTCTGCATAATGGAAATTCACTATACAAAGGTCCACTGCCCATTTTTCGTGGTGGATGTGCATCATATCAGGGTCAAATTCGCATAATGCATGATGAAAGTGCACCTTACCATAGGGCACAGTGCATTGTGGATGGTTGAACTATATGATGCTAATGTGCAAGGTGCATAGTGGAAGTACACCATACAAAGGTGCAAAGTACAAGAGGTAAGAGAGCACTACACCAAGTTACATTTTTCATAGTGGAATTGCACTAGATCAAGGCACACAATGCATATTGCATGGTCAAACTACAAAATATAAAGGTGCATTGTGCATAATTGAAATTCACTATACAAAGGTCCACTGCCCATTGTTCGTGGTGGAAGCGCATCAAACCAGGGTCAAATTCACATAATGCGTGATGAAAGTGCACCTTACCATAGGGCACAGTGCATTGTGGATGGTTGAACTAATTGATTCTAATGTGCAAGGTTCATAGTGGAAGTACACCATACAAAGGTGGAAAGTACAAGGAGGTAAGAGAGCACTATACCAAGTTACCTTTTTCATAGTGGAATCGCACTAGATCAAGGCACACAGTGCTTATTGCATGGTCGAACTACAAAATATAATGGTGCACTGTGCATAGTGGAAATTAACTATACAAAGGTCCACTTCCCATTGTGCATGGTTGAAGTGCATCATACCAGGGTCAAATTCGCATAATGCATGATGAAAGGGCACCATACCATTGGGCATGGTGCATTGTGATTTTTGTAACTACATGATTCTAATGTGCAAGGTGCATAGTGGAAGTACGCCATACAAAGGTGCAAAGTACAAGGAGGTAAGAGAGCACTATACCAAGTTACATTTTGCATAGTGGAAATGCACTAGATGAAGGCACACAATAATTATTGCATGGTCGAACTACAAAATATAAAGCTGCATTGTGCATAGTGGAAATTCACTATACACCGGTCCACTATCTATTGTACTTGATGAAAGTTCACCTTACCATAGGGCACGATGCATTGTGATTTGTGGAACTACATTATTCTAATGTGCAAGGTGCATAATGGAAGTACACCATACAAAGGTGCAAAGTACAAGGAGGAAAGAGAGCACTATATCAAGTTCCATTTTCCATAGTGGAATTGCACTAGATCAAGTCACACAATGCATATTGCATGGTCAAACTACAAAATATAAAGGTGCACTGCATAATGGAAATTCACTATACAAAGGTCCACTTTGCCCATTTTTCGTGGTGGAAGTGCATCATATCAGGGTCAAATTCGCATAATGCATGATGAAAGTGCACCTTACCAAAGGGCATGGTGCATTGTGGATGGTTGAACTACATGATTCTAATTTGCAAGGTGCATAGAGAAAGTACACCATGCAAAAGTGCAAAGTACAAGGAGGTAAGACACCACTATCCCAAGTTCCATTTTGCATAGTGGAATTGCACTATATCAAGGGACACAATGCATATTGCATGGTCGAACTACAAAATATAAAGGTGCATTGTGCATAATGGAAATTCACTATACAAAGGTCCACTGCCCATTGTTCATGGTGGAAGTGCATCAAACCAGGGTCAAATTCACATAATGCGTGAGGAAAGTGCACCTTACCATAGGGCATAGTGCATTGTGGATGGTTGAACTAATTGATTCTAATGTGCAAGGTTCATAGTGGAAGTACACCATACAAAGGAGCAAAGTACAAGGAGGTAAGAGAGCACTATACCAAGTTACATTTTTCATAGTGGAATCGCACTAGATCAAGGCACACAGTGCTTATTGCATGGTCGAACTACAAAATATAATGGTGCACTGTGCATAGTGGAAATTAACTATACAAAGGTCCACTTCCCATTGTGCATGGTTGAAGTGCATCATACCAGGGTCAAATTCGCATAATGCATGATCAAAGGGCACCATACCATTGGGCATGGTGCATTGTGATTTTTGTAACTACATGATTCTAATGTACAAGGTGCATAGGGGAAGTACGCCATACAAAGGTGCAAAGTACAAGGAGGTAAGAGAGCACTATGCCAATTTACATTTTGCATAGTGGAAATGCACTAGATCAAGGCACACAATGCTTATTGCATGGTCGAACTACAAAATATAAAGCTGCATTATGCATAGTGGAAATTCACTATACACCGGTCCACTGTCTATTGTACATGATGAAAGTTCACCTTACCATAGGGCACGATGCATTGTGATTTGTGGAACTACATGATTCTAATGTGCAAGGTGCATAGTTTAAGTAAACCATACAAATGTGCAAAATACAAGAAGGTAAGAGACCACTATCCCAAGTTCCATTTTGCATAGTGGAATTGCACTAGATCAAGGCACACAATGCATATTGCATGGTCGAACTACAAAATATGAAGGTGCACTCTGCATAATGGAAATTCACTATATAAAGGTCCACTGCCCATTTTTCGTGGTGGATGTGCATCATATCAGGGTCAAATTCGCATAATGCATGATGAAAGTGCACCTTACCATAGGGCACGGTGCATTGTGGATGGTTGAACTATATGATGCTAATGTGCAAGGTGCATAGTGGAAGTACACCATACAAAGGTGCAAAGTACAAGAGGTAAGAGAGCACTACACCAAGTTACATTTTTCATAGTGGATTCGCACTAGATCAAGGCACACAATGCTTATTGCATGGTCGAACTACAAAATATAATGGTGCACTGTGCATAGTGGAAATTAACTATACAAAGGTCCACTTCCCTTTGTGCATGGTGGAAGTGCATCATAGCACGGTTAAATAAGCATAATGCATGATGAAAGGGCACCATACCATTGGGCACGGTGCATTGTGATTTGTGGAACTACATCATTCTAATGTGCAAGGTGCATAGTGGAAGTACACCATACAAAGGTACAAAGTACAAGGAGGTAAGAGAGCACTATGCCAAGTTACATTTTGCATAGTGGAAATGCACTAGATCAAGGCACACAATACTTATTGCATGGTCGACCTACAAAATATAAAGCTGCATTGTGCATAGTGGAAATTCACTATACACCGGCCCACTCTCTATTGTACATGATGAAAGTTCACCTTACCATAGGGCACGATGCATTGTGATTTGTGGAACTACATGATTCTAATGTGCAAGGTGCATAGTGTAAGTAAACCATACAAAGGTGCAAAGTACCAGAAGGTAAGAGACCACTATCCCAAGTTCCATTTTGCATAGTGGAATTGCACTAGATCAAGGCACACAATGCATATTGCATGTTCGAACTACAAAATATAAAGGTGCACTCTGCATAATCGAAATTCACTATACAAAGGTCCACTGCCCATTTTTCGTGGTGGAAGTGCATCATATCAGGGTCAAATTCGCATAATGCATGATGAAAGTGCACCTTACCAAAGGGCACGGTGCATTGTGGATGGTTGAACTACATGATTCTAATTTGCAAGGTGCATAGAGGAAGTACTCCATACAAAAGTGCAAAGTACAAGGAGGTAAGAGACCACTATCCCAAGTTCCATTTTGCATAGTGGAATTGCACTAGATCAAGGCACACAATGCATATTGCATGGTCAAACTACAAAATATAAAGGTGCATTGTGCATAATTGAAATTCACTATACAAAGGTCCACTGCCCATTGTTCGTGGTGGAAGTGCATCAAACCAGGGTCAAATTCACATAATGCGTGATGAAAGTGCACCTTACCATAGGGCACAGTGCATTGTGGATGGTTGACCTAATTGATTCTAATGTGCAAGGTTCATAGTGGAAGTACACCATACAAAGGTGGAAAGTACAAGGAGGTAAGAGAGCACTATACCAAGTTACCTTTTTCATAGTGGAATCACACTAGATCAAGGCACACAGTGCTTATTGCATGGTCGAACTACAAAATATAATGGTGCACTATGCATAGTGGAAATTAACTATACAAAGGTCCACTTCCCATTGTGCATGGTTGAAGTGCATCATACCAGGGTCAAATCCGCATAATGCATGATGAAAGGGCACCATACCATTGGGCATGGTGCATTGTGATTTTTGTAACTACATGATTCTAATGTGCAAGGTGCATAGTGGAAGTACGCCATACAAAGTTGCAAAGTACAAGGAGGTAAGAGAGCACTATACCAAGTTACATTTTGCATAGTGAAAATGCACTAGATGAAGGCACACAATAATTATTGCATGGTCGAACTACAAAATATAAAGCTGCATTGTGCATAGTGGAAATTCACTATACACCGGTCCACTATCTATTGTACTTGATGAAAGTTCACCTTACCATAGGGCACGATGCATTGTGATTTGTGGAACTACATTATTCTAATGTGCAAGGTGCATAATGGAAGTACACCATACAAAGGTGCAAAGTACAAGGAGGTAAGAGAGCACTATATCAAGTTCCATTTTCCATAGTGGAATTGCACTAGATCAAGTCACACAATGCATATTGCATGGTCAAACTACAAAATATAAAGGTGCACTCTGCATAATGGAAATTCATTATACAAAGGTCCACTGCCCATTTTTCATGGTGGAAGTGCATCATATCAGGGTCAAATTCGCATAATGCATGATGAAAGTGCACCTTACCAAAGGGCACAGTGCATTGCGGATGGTTGAACTACATGATTCTAATTTGCAAGGTGCATAGAGGAAGTACACCATACAAAAGTGCAAAGTACAAGGAGGTAAGACACCACTATCCCAAGTTCCATTTTGCATAGTGGAATTGCACTAGATCAAGGGACACAATGCATATTGCATGGTCGAACTACAAAATATAAAGGTGCATTGTGCATAATGGAAATTCACTATACAAAGGTCCACTGCCCATTGTTCGTGGTGGAAGTGCATCAAACCAGGGTCAAATTCACATAATGCGTGAGGAAAGTGCACCTTACCATAGGGCATAGTGCATTGTGGATGGTTGAAGTAATTGATTCTAATGTGCAAGGTTCATAGTGGAAGTACACCATACAAAGGAGCAGAGTACAAGGAGGTAAGAGAGCACTATACCAAGTTACATTTTTCATAGTGGAATCGCACTAGATCAAGGCACACAGTGCTTATTGCATGGTCGAACTACAAAATATAATGGTGCACTCGCGCATAGTGGAAATTAACTATACAAAGGTCCACTTCCCATTGTGCATGGTTGAAGTGCATCATACCAGGGTCAAATTCGCATAATGCATGATCAAAGGGCACCATACCATTGGGCATGGTGCATTGTGATTTTTGTAACTACATGATTCTAATGTGCAAGGTGCATAGTGGAAGTACGCCATACAAAGGTGCAAAGTACAAGGAGGTAAGAGAGCACTATGCCAATTTACATTTTGCATAGTGGAAATGCACTAGATCAAGGCACACAATACTTATTGCATGGTCGAACTACAAAATATAAAGCTGCATTGTGCATAGTGGAAATTCACTATACACCGGTCCACTATCTATTGTACTTGATGAAAGTTCACCTTACCATAGGGCACGATGCATTGTGATTTGTGGAACTACATTATTCTAATGTGCAAGGTGCATAATGGAAGTACACCATACAAAGGTGCAAATTACAAGGAGGTAAGAGAGCACTATATCAAGTTCCATTTTCCATAGTGGAATTGCACTAGATCAAGTCACACAATGCATATTGCATGGTCAAACTACAAAATATAAAGGTGCACTCTGCATAATGGAAATTCACTATACAAAGGTCCACTGCCCATTTTTCATGGTGGAAGTGCATCATATCAGGGTCAAATTCGCATAATGCATGATGAAAGTGCACCTTACCAAAGGGCACGGTGCATTGTGGATGGTTGAACTACATGATTCTAATTTGCAAGGTGCATAGAGGAAGTACACCATACAAAAGTGCAAAGTACAAGGAGGTAAGACACCACTATCCCAAGTTCCATTTTGCATAGTGGAATTGCACTAGATCAAGGGACACAATGCATATTGCATGGTCGAACTACAAAATATAAAGGTGCATTGTGCATAATGGAAATTCACTATACAAAGGTCCACTGCCCATTGTTCGTGGTGGAAGTGCATCAAACCAGGGTCAAATTCACATAATGCGTGAGGAAAGTGCACCTTACCATAGGGCATAGTGCATTGTGGATGGTTGAACTAATTGATTCTAATGTGCAAGGTTCATAGTGGAAGTACACCATACAAAGGAGCAAAGTACAAGGAGGTAAGAGAGCAATATACCAAGTTACATTTTTCATAGTGGAATCACACTAGATCAAGGCACACAGTGCTTATTGCATGGTCGAACTACAAAATATAATGGTGCACTGTGCATAGTGGAAATTAACTATACAAAGGTCCACTTCCCATTGTGCATGGTTGAAGTGCATCATACCAGGGTCAAATTCGCATAATGCATGATGAAAGGGCACCATACCATTGGGCATGGTGCATTGTGATTTTTGTAACTACATGATTCTAATGTGCAAGGTGCATAGTGGACGTACGCCATACAAAGGTGCAAAGTACAAGGAGGTAAGAGACCACTATGCCAATTTACATTTTGCATAGTGGAAATGCACTAGATGAAGGCACAAAATACTTATTGCATGGTCGAACTACAAAATATAAAGCTGCATTGTGCACAGTGGAAATTCACTATACACCTGGTCCACTATCTATTGTACTTGATGAAAGTTCACCTTACCATAGGGCACGATGCATTGTGATTTGTGGAACTACATTATTCTAATGTGCAAGGTGCATAATGGAAGTACACCATACAAAGGTGCAAAGTACAAGGAGGTAAGAGAGCATTATATCAAGTTCCATTTTGCATAGTGGAATTCCACTAGATCAAGTCACACAATGCATATTGCATGGTCAAACTACAAAATATTAAGGTGCACTATGCATAGTGCAAAATCACTATACACAGGTCCGCTGTCTATTTTACATGGTGGAGTTGCATCATACTAGGGACAAATTCGCATAATGCATTATGTAAGTGCACCTTACCATAGGGCACAGGGCATTGTGATTTGTGGAATTATATCATTCTAATGTGCAAGGTGCATAGTGCAAGTACACCATACAAAGGTCGAAAGTATAAGGAGGTAAGAGAGCACTATACCAAATTACATTTTGCATAGTAGAATTGCACTAGATCAAGGAACACAATGCTTATTGCATGGTCGAACTAGAAAATATAATAGTGCATTGTGCATAGTGGAAATTAACTATGCAAAGGTCCACTGCCCATTGTTCGTGGTGGAAGTGCATCATATCAAGGTCAAATTCGCATAATGCATGATGAAAGTGCACCTTACCAAAGGGTACGGTGTATTGTGGATGGTTGAACTACATGATTCTAATTTGCAAGGTGCATAGAGGAAGTACACCATACAAAAGTGCAAAGTACAAGGAGGTAAGAGACCACTATCCCAAGTTCCATTTTGCATAGTGGAATTGCACTAGATCAAGGCACACAATGCATATTGCATGGTCAAACTACAAAATATAAAGGTGCATTGTGCATAATTGAAATTCACTATACAAAGGTCCACTGCCCATTGTTCGTGGTGGAAGTGCATCAAACCGAGGTCAAATTCACATAATGCGTGATGAAAGTGCACCTTACCATAGGGCACGGTGCATTGTGGATGGTTGACCTAATTGATTCTAATGTGCAAGGTTCATAGTGGAAGTACACCATACAAAGGTGGAAAGTACAAGGAGGTAAGAGAGCACTATACCAAGTTACCTTTTTCATAGTGGAATCGCACTAGATCAAGGCACACAGTGCTTATTGCATGGTCGAACTACAAAATATAATGGTGCACTATGCATAGTGGAAATTAACTATACAAAGGTCCACTTCCCATTGTGCATGGTTGAAGTGCATCATACCGAGGGTCAAATTCGCATAATGCATGATGAAAGGGCACCATACCATTGGGCATGGTGCATTGTGATTTTTGTAACTACATGATTCTAATGTGCAAGGTGCATAGTGGAAGTACGCCATACAAAGTTGCAAAGTACAAGGAGGTAAGAGAGCACTATACCAAGTTACATTTTTCATAGTGGAAATGCACTAGATGAAGGCACACAATAATTATTGCATGGTCGAACTACAAAATATAAAGCTGCATTGTGCATAGTGGAAATTCACTATACACCGGTCCACTATCTATTGTACTTGATGAAAGTTCACCTTACCATAGGGCACGATGCATTGTGATTTGTGGAACTACATTATTCTAATGTGCAAGGTGCATAATGGAAGTACACCATACAAAGGTGCAAAGTACAAGGAGGTAAGAGAGCACTATATCAAGTTCCATTTTCCATAGTGGAATTGCACTAGATCAAGTCACACAATGCATATTGCATGGTCAAACTACAAAATATAAAGGTGCACTCTGCATAATGGAAATTCATTATACAAAGGTCCACTGCCCATTTTTCATGGTGGAAGTGCATCATATCAGGGTCAAATTCGCATAATGCATGATGAAAGTGCACCTTACCAAAGGGCACAGTGCATTGCGGATGGTTGAACTACATGATTCTAATTTGCAAGGTGCATAGAGGAAGTACACCATACAAAAGTGCAAAGTACAAGGAGGTAAGACACCACTATCCCAAGTTCCATTTTGCATAGTGGAATTGCACTAGATCAAGGGACACAATGCATATTGCATGGTCGAACTACAAAATATAAAGGTGCATTGTGCATAATGGAAATTCACTATACAAAGGTCCACTGCCCATTGTTCGTGGTGGAAGTGCATCAAACCAGGGTCAAATTCACATAATGCGTGAGGAAAGTGCACCTTACCATAGGGCATATTGCATTGTGGATGGTTGAAGTAATTGATTCTAATGTGCAAGGTTCATAGTGGAAGTACACCATACAAAGGAGCAGAGTACAAGGAGGTAAGAGAGCACTATACCAAGTTACATTTTTCATAGTGGAATCGCACTAGATCAAGGCACACAGTGCTTATTGCATGGTCGAACTACAAAATATAATGGTGCACTGTGCATAGTGGAAATTAACTATACAAAGGTCCACTTCCCATTGTGCATGGTTGAAGTGCATCATACGAGGGTCAAATTCGCATAATGCATGATGAAAGGGCACCATACCATTGGGCATGGTGCATTGTGATTTTTGTAACTACATGATTCTAATGTGCAAGGTGCATAGTGGAAGTACGCCATACAAAGGTGCAAAGTACAAGGAGGTAAGAGAGCACTATGCCAATTTACATTTTGCATAGTGGAAATGCACTAGATGAAGGCACAAAATACTTATTGCATGGTCGAACTACAAAATATAAAGCTGCATTGTGCACAGTGGAAATTCACTATACACTGGTCCACTATCTATTGTACTTGATGAAAGTTCACCTTACCATAGGGCACGATGCATTGTGATTTGTGGAACTACATTATTCTAATGTGCAAGGTGCATAATGGAAGTACACCATACAAAGGTGCAAAGTACAAGGAGGTAAGAGAGCATTATATCAAGTTCCATTTTGCATAGTGGAATTCCACTAGATCAAGTCACACAATGCATATTGCATGGTCAAACTACAAAATATTAAGGTGCACTATGCATAGTGCAAAATCACTATACACAGGTCCGCTGTCTATTTTACATGGTGGAGTTGCATCATACTAGGGACAAATTCGCATAATGCATTATGTAAGTGCACCTTACCATAGGGCACAGGGCATTGTGATTTGTGGAATTATATCATTCTAATGTGCAAGGTGCATAGTGCAAGTACACCATACAAAGGTCGAAAGTATAAGGAGGTAAGAGAGCACTATACCAAATTACATTTTGCATAGTAGAATTGCACTAGATCAAGGAACACAATGCTTATTGCATGGTCGAACTAGAAAATATAATAGTGCATTGTGCATAGTGGAAATTAACTATGCAAAGGTCCACTGCCCATTGTTCGTGGTGGAAGTGCATCATATCAAGGTCAAATTCGCATAATGCATGATGAAAGTGCACCTTACCAAAGGGTACGGTGTATTGTGGATGGTTGAACTAAATGATTCTAATTTGCAAGGTGCATAGAGGAAGTACACCATACAAAAGTGCAAAGTACAAGGAGGTAAGAGACCACTATCCCAAGTTCCATTTTGCATAGTGGAATTGCACTAGATCAAGGCACACAATGCATATTGCATGGTCAAACTACAAAATATAAAGGTGCATTGTGCATAATTGAAATTCACTATACAAAGGTCCACTGCCCATTGTTCGTGGTGGAAGTGCATCAAACCAGGGTCAAATTCACATAATGCGTGATGAAAGTGCACCTTACCATAGGGCACAGTGCATTGTGGATGGTTGACCTAATTGATTCTAATGTGCAAGGTTCATAGTGGAAGCACACCATACAAAGGTGGAAAGTACAAGGAGGTAAGAGAGCACTATACCAAGTTACCTTTTTCATAGTGGAATCGCACTAGATCAAGGCACACAGTGCTTATTGCATGGTCGAACTACAAAATATAATGGTGCACTATGCATAGTGGAAATTAACTATACAAAGGTCCACTTCCCATTGTGCATGGTTGAAGTGCATCATACCAGGGTCAAATTCGCATAATGCATGATGAAAGGGCACCATACCATTGGGCATGGTGCATTGTGATTTTTGTAACTACATGATTCTAATGTGCAAGGTGCATAGTGGAAGTACGCCATACAAAGTTGCAAAGTACAAGGAGGTAAGAGAGCACTATACCAAGTTACATTTTGCATAGTGGAAATGCACTAGATGAAGGCACACAATAATTATTGCATGGTCGAACTACAAAATATAAAAGCTGCATTGTGCATAGTGGAAATTCACTATACACCGGTCCACTATCTATTGTACTTGATGAAAGTTCACCTTACCATAGGGCACGATGCATTGTGATTTGTGGAACTACATTATTCTAATGTGCAAGGTGCATAATGGAAGTACACCATACAAAGGTGCAAAGTACAAGGAGGTAAGAGAGCACTATATCAAGTTCCATTTTCCATAGTGGAATTGCACTAGATCAAGTCACACAATGCATATTGCATGGTCAAACTACAAAATATAAAGGTGCACTCGCATAATGGAAATTCATTATACAAAGGTCCACCGCCCATTTTTCATGGTGGAAGTGCATCATATCGGGTCAAATTCGCATAATGCATGATGAAAGTGCACCTTACCAAAGGGCACAGTGCATTGCGGATGGTTGAACTACATGATTCTAATTTGCAAGGTGCATAGAGGAAGTACACCATACAAAAGTGCAAAGTACAAGGAGGTAAGACACCACTATCCCAAGTTCCATTTTGCATAGTGGAATTGCACTAGATCAAGGGACACAATGCATATTGCATGGTCGAACTACAAAATATAAAGGTGCATTGTGCATAATGGAAATTCACTATACAAAGGTCCACTGCCCATTGTTCGTGGTGGAAGTGCATCAAACCAGGGTCAAATTCACATAATGCGTGAGGAAAGTGCACCTTACCATAGGGCATAGTGCATTGTGGATGGTTGAAGTAATTGATTCTAATGTGCAAGGTTCATAGTGGAAGTACACCATACAAAGGAGCGAAGTACAAGGAGGTAAGAGAGCACTATACCAAGTTACATTTTTCATAGTGGAATCGCACTAGATCAAGGCACACAAGTGCTTATTGCATGGTCGAACTACAAAATATAATGGTGCACTGCGCATAGTGGAAATTAACTATACAAAGGTCCACTTCCCATTGTGCATGGTTGAAGTGCATCATACCAGGGTCAAATTCGCATAATGCATGATCAAAGGGCACCATACCATTGGGCATGGTGCATTGTGATTTTTGTAACTACATGATTCTAATGTGCAAGGTGCATAGTGGAAGTACGCCATACAAAGGTGCAAAGTACAAGGAGGTAAGAGAGCACTATGCCAATTTACATTTTGCATAGTGGAAATGCACTATATCAAGGCACACAATACTTATTGCATGGTCGAACTACAAAATATAAAGCTGCATTGTGCATAGTGGAAATTCACTATACACCGGTCCACTATCTATTGTACTTGATGAAAGTTCACCTTACCATAGGGCACGATGCATTGTGATTTGTGGAACTACATTATTCTAATGTGCAAGGTGCATAATGGAAGTACACCATACAGTGGTGCAAATTACAAGGAGGTAAGAGAGCACTATATCAAGTTCCATTTTCCATAGTGGAATTGCACTAGATCAAGTCACACAATGCATATTGCATGGTCAAACTACAAAATATAAAGGTGCACTCTGCATAATGGAAATTCACTATACAAAGGTCCACTGCCCATTTTTCGTGGTGGAAGTGCATCATATCAGGGTCAAATTCGCATAATGCATGATGAAAGTGCACCTTACCAAAGGGCACGGTGCATTGTGGATGGTTGAACTACATGATTCTAATTTGCAAGGTGCATAGAGGAAGTACACCATACAAAAGTGCAAAGTACAAGGAGGTAAGACACCACTATCCCAAGTTCCATTTTGCATAGTGGAATTGCACTAGATCAAGGGACACAATGCATATTGCATGGTCGAACTACAAAATATAAAGGTGCATTGTGCATAATGGAAATTCACTATACAAAGGTCCACCGCCCATTGTTCGTGGTGGAAGTGCATCAAACCGGGGTCAAATTCACATAATGCGTGAGGAAAGTGCACCTTACCATAGGGCATAGTGCATTGTGGATGGTTGAACTAATTGATTCTAATGTGCAAGGTTCATAGTGGAAGTACACCATACAAAGGAGCAAAGTACAAGGAGGTAAGAGAGCACTATACCAAGTTACATTTTTCATAGTGGAATCACACTAGATCAAGGCACACAGTGCTTATTGCATGGTCGAACTACAAAATATAATGGTGCACTGTGCATAGTGGAAATTAACTATACAAAGGTCCATTTCCCATTGTGCATGGTTGAAGTGCATCATACCGGGGTCAAATTCGCATAATGCATGATGAAAGGGCACCATACCATTGGGCATGGTGCATTGTGATTTTTGTAACTACATGATTCTAATGTGCAAGGTGCATAGTGGAAGTACGCCATACAAAGGTGCAAAGTACAAGGAGGTAAGAGAGCACTATGCCAATTTACATTTTGCATAGTGGAAATGCACTAGATGAAGGCACAAAATACTTATTGCATGGTCGAACTACAAAATATAAAGCTGCATTGTGCACAGTGGAAATTCACTATACACTGGTCCACTATCTATTGTACTTGATGAAAGTTCACCTTACCATAGGGCACGATGCATTGTGATTTGTGGAACTACATTATTCTAATGTGCAAGGTGCATAATGGAAGTACACCATACAAAGGTGCAAAGTACAAGGAGGTAAGAGAGCATTATATCAAGTTCCATTTTGCATAGTGGAATTCCACTAGATCAAGTCACACAATGCATATTGCATGGTCAAACTACAAAATATTAAGGTGCACTATGCATAGTGCAAAATCACTATACACGGTCCGCCGTCTATTTTACATGGTGGAGTTGCATCATACTAGGGACAAATTCGCATAATGCATTATGTAAGTGCACCTTACCATAGGGCACAGGGCATTGTGATTTGTGGAATTATATAATTCTAATGTGCAAGGTGCATAGTGCAAGTACACCATACAAAGGTCGAAAGTATAAGGAGGTAAGAGAGCACTATACCAAATTACATTTTGCATAGTAGAATTGCACTAGATCAAGGAACACAATGCTTATTGCATGGTCGAACTAGAAAATATAATAGTGCATTGTGCATAGTGGAAATTAACTATGCAAAGGTCCACTGCCCATTGTTCGTGGTGGAAGTGCATCATATCAAGGTCAAATTTGCATAATGCATGATGAAAGTGCACCTTACCAAAGGGCACGGTGTATTGTGGATGGTTGAACTACATGATTCTAATTTGCAAGGTGCATAGAGGAAGTACACCATACAAAAGTGCAAAGTACAAGGAGGTAAGAGACCACTATCCCAAGTTCCATTTTGCATAGTGGAATAGCACTAGATCAAGGGACACAATGCATATTGCATGGTCGAACTACAAAATATAAAGGTGCATTGTGCATAATGGAAATTCACTATACAAAGGTCCACTGCCCATTGTTCGTGGTGGAAGTGCATCAAACCAGGGTCAAATTCACATAATGCGTGAGGAAAGTGCACCTTACCATAGGGCACAAGGCATTGTGGACGGTTGAACTACATGATTCTAATGTGCAAGGTTCATAGTGGAAGTACACCATACAAAGGTTAAAAGTACATGGAGGTAAGAGAGCACTATACCAAGTTACATTTTTCATAGTGGAATCGCACTAGATCAAGGCACACAATGCTTATTGTATGGTCAAACTATAAAATATAAAGGTGCACTTTGTGCATAGTGGAAATTAACTATACAATGGTCCACTGCCCATTTTTCGTGGTGGAAGTGCATCATATCAAGGTCAAATTCGCATAATGCATGATGAAAGTGCACCTTACCAAAGGGCACGGTGCATTGTGGATGGTTGAACTACATGATTCTAATTTGCAAGGTGCATAGAGGAAGTACACCATACAAAAGTGCAAAGTACAAGGAGGTAAGACACCACTATCCCAAGTTCCATTTTGCATAGTGGAATTGCACTAGATCAAGGGACACAATGCATATTGCATGGTCGAACTACAAAATATAAAGGTGCATTGTGCATAATGGAAATTCACTATACAAAGGTCCACTGCCCATTGTTCGTGGTGGAAGTGCATCAAACCCAGGGTCAAATTCACATAATGCGTGAGGAAAGTGCACCTTACCATAGGGCATAGTGCATTGTGGATGGTTGAACTAATTGATTCTAATGTGCAAGGTTCATAGTGGAAGTACACCATACAAAGGAGCAAAGTACAAGGAGGTAAGAGAGCACTATACCAAGTTACATTTTTCATAGTGGAATCACACTAGATCAAGGCACACAGTGCTTATTGCATGGTCGAACTACAAAATATAATGGTGCACTGTGCATAGTGGAAATTAACTATACAAAGGTCCATTTCCCATTGTGCATGGTTGAAGTGCATCATACCAGGGTCAAATTCGCATAATGCATGATGAAAGGGCACCATACCATTGGGCATGGTGCATTGTGATTTTTGTAACTACATGATTCTAATGTGCAAGGTGCATAGTGGAAGTACGCCATACAAAGGTGCAAAGTACAAGGAGGTAAGAGAGCACTATGCCAATTTACATTTTGCATAGTGGAAATGCACTAGATGAAGGCACAAAATACTTATTGCATGGTCGAACTACAAAATATAAAGCTGCATTGTGCACAGTGGAAATTCACTATACACTGGTCCACTATCTATTGTACTTGATGAAAGTTCACCTTACCATAGGGCACGATGCATTGTGATTTGTGGAACTACATTATTCTAATGTGCAAGGTGCATAATGGAAGTACACCATACAAAGGTGCAAAGTACAAGGAGGTAAGAGAGCATTATATCAAGTTCCATTTTGCATAGTGGAATTCCACTAGATCAAGTCACACAATGCATATTGCATGGTCAAACTACAAAATATTAAGGTGCACTATGCATAGTGCAAAATCACTATACACGGAGTCCGCCGTTCTATTTTACATGGTGGAGTTGCATCATACTAGGGACAAATTCGCATAATGCATTATGTAAGTGCACCTTACCATAGGGCACAGGGCATTGTGATTTGTGGAATTATATAATTCTAATGTGCAAGGTGCATAGTGCAAGTACACCATACAAAGGTCGAAAGTATAAGGAGGTAAGAGAGCACTATACCAAATTACATTTTGCATAGTAGAATTGCACTAGATCAAGGAACACAATGCTTATTGCATGGTCGAACTAGAAAATATAATAGTGCATTGTGCATAGTGGAAATTAACTATGCAAAGGTCCACTGCCCATTGTTCGTGGTGGAAGTGCATCATATCAAGGTCAAATTCGCATAATGCATGATGAAAGTGCACCTTACCAAAGGGCACGGTGTATTGTGGATGGTTGAACTATATGATTCTAATTTGCAAGGTGCATAGAGGAAGTACACCATACAAAAGTGCAAAGTACAAGGAGGTAAGAGACCACTATCCCAAGTTCCATTTTGCATAGTGGAATAGCACTAGATCAAGGGACACAATGCATATTGCATGGTCGAACTACAAAATATAAAGGTGCATTGTGCATAATGGAAATTCACTATACAAAGGTCCACTGCCCATTGTTCGTGGTGGAAGTGCATCAAACCAGGGTCAAATTCACATAATGCGTGAGGAAAGTGCACCTTACCATAGGGCACAGTGCATTGTGGACGGTTGAACTACATGATTCTAATGTGCAAGGTTCATAGTGGAAGTACACCATACAAAGGTTAAAAGTACATGGAGGTAAGAGAGCACTATACCAAGTTACATTTTTCATAGTGGAATCGCACTAGATCAAGGCACACAATGCTTATTGTATGGTCAAACTATAAAATATAAAGGTGCACTGTGCATAGTGGAAATTAACTATACAAAGGTCCACTGCCCATTTTTCGTGGTGGAAGTGCATCATATCAAGGTCAAATTCGCATAATGCATGATGAAAGTGCACCTTACCAAAGGGCACGGTGCATTGTGGATGGTTGAACTACATGATTCTAATTTGCAAGGTGCATAGAGGAAGTACACCATACAAAAGTGCAAAGTACAAGGAGGTAAGACACCACTATCCCAAGTTCCATTTTGCATAGTGGAATTGCACTAGATCAAGGGACACAATGCATATTGCATGGTCGAACTACAAAATATAAAGGTGCATTGTGCATAATGGAAATTCACTATACAACGGTCCACTGCCCATTGTTCGTGGTGGAAGTGCATCAAACCAGGGTCAAATTCACATAATGCGTGAGGAAAGTGCACCTTACCATAGGGCACAAGTGCATTGTGGATGGTTGAACTAATTGATTCTAATGTGCAAGGTTCATAGTGGAAGTACACCATACAAAGGAGCAAAGTACAAGGAGGTAAGAGAGCACTATACCAAGCTACATTTTTCATAGTGGAATCGCACTAGATCAAGGCACACAAGCTTATTGCATGGTCGAACTACAAAATATAATGGTGCACTATGCATAGTGGAAATTAACTATACAAAGGTCCACTTCCCATTGTGCATGGTTGAAGTGCATCATACCGGGTCAAATTCGCATAATGCATGATCAAAGGGCACCATACCATTGGGCATGGTGCATTGTGATTTTTGTAACTACATGATTCTAATGTGCAAGGTGCATAGTGGAAGTACGCCATACAAAGGTGCAAAGTACAAGGAGGTAAGAGAGCACTATGCCAATTTACATTTTGCATAGTGGAAATGCACTAGATGAAGGCACAAAATACTTATTGCATGGTCGAACTACAAAATATAAAGCTGCATTGTGCACAAGTGGAAATTCACTATACACCGGTCCACTATCTATTGTACTTGATGAAAGTTCACCTTACCATAGGGCACGATGCATTGTGATTTGTGGAACTACATTATTCTAATGTGCAAGGTGCATAATGGAAGTACACCATACAATGGTGCAAAGTACAAGGAGGTAAGAGAGCATTATATCAAGTTCCATTTTGCATAGTGGAATTCCACTAGATCAAGTCACACAATGCATATTGCATGGTCAAACTACAAAATATTAAGGTGCACTATGCATAGTGCAAAATCACTATACACGGTGTCCGCCGTCTATTTTACATGGTGGAGTTGCATCATACTAGGGACAAATTCGCATAATGCATTATGTAAGTGCACCTTACCATAGGGCACAGGGCATTGTGATTTGTGGAATTATATCATTCTAATGTGCAAGGTGCATAGTGCAAGTACATCATACAAAGGTCGAAAGTATAAGGAGGTAAGAGAGCACTATACCAAATTACATTTTGCATAGTAGAATTGCACTAGATCAAGGAACACAATGCTTATTGCATGGTCGAACTAGAAAATATAATAGTGCATTGTGCATAGTGGAAATTAACTATGCAAAGGTCCACTGCCCATTGTTCGTGGTGGAAGTGCATCATATCAAGGTCAAATTCGCATAATGCATGATGAAAGTGCACCTTACCAAAGGGCACGGTGTATTGTGGATGGTTGAACTACATGATTCTAATTTGCAAGGTGCATAGAGGAAGTACACCATACAAAAGTGCAAAGTACAAGGAGGTAAGAGACCACTATCCCAAGTTCCATTTTGCATAGTGGAATAGCACTAGATCAAGGGACACAATGCATATTGCATGGTCGAACTACAAAATATAAAGGTGCATTGTGCATAATGGAAATTCACTATACAAAGGTCCACTGCCCATTGTTCGTGGTGGAAGTGCATCAAACCAGGGTCAAATTCACAAAATGCGTGATGAAAGTGCACCTTACCATAGGGCACAGTGCATTGTGGATGGTTGAACTACATGATTCTAATGTGCAAGGTGCATAGTGGAAGTACACCATACAAAGGTTAAAAGTACATGGAGGTAAGAGAGCACTATACCAAGTTACATTTTTCATAGTGGAATCGCACTAGATCAAGGCACACAATGCTTATTGTATGGTCGAACTACAAAATAAAAAGGTGCACTGTGCATAGTGCAAATTCACTATACAAAGGTCCACTGCCCATTTTGCATGGTGGAACTGCATCAGACCAGGGTCAAATTCGCATAATGCATGATGAAAGTGCACCATAAAATAGAGCACGGTGCATTGTGATTGGTGGAACTACATGATTCCAATGTGCAAGGTGCATAGTGGAAGTACACCATACAAAGGTGCAATATACAATGAGGTAAGAGAGCACATTACCAAATTACATTTTTCATAGTGGAATTGCACTAGATCAACGCACACAATGCTTATTGCATGGTCGAACTACAAAATATAAAGGTGCACTCGTGCATAATGGAAATTCACTATACAAAGGTCCACAACCCATTGTTCATGGTGGAAGTGCATCATACCAGGGTCAAATTTGCATAATGCATGATGAAAGTGCACCTTACCATAAGGCACGGTGCATTGTGGATGGTTGAACAACATGATTCTAATGTGCAAGGTGCATAGTGGAAGTACACCATACAAAGGTGCAAAGTACAAAGAGGTAAGGGAGCACTATCCCAAATTACATTTTACATATTGGAATTGCACTAGATCAAGGCACACAATGCTTATTGCATGGTCGAACTACAAAATATAAAGCTGCATTGTGCATAGTGGAAATTCACTATACACCGGTCCACTGTCTATTGTGCATGATGAAAGTTCACCTTACCATAGGGTACCATGCATTGTGATTTGTGGAACTACATGATTCTAATGTGCAAGGTGCATAGTGGAAGTACACCATACAAAGGTGCAAAGTAAAAGGAGGTAAGAGACCATTATACCAAATTACATTTTGCATAGTGGAATTGCACTAGATCAAGGCACACAATACTTATTGCATGGTCGAACTACAAAATATAATGGTGGACTGTGCATAGTGGAAATTAACTATGCAAAGGTCCACTGCCCATTGTTCGTGGTGGAAGTGCATCATACCGGGGTCAAATTAGCATAATGCTCGATGAAAGTGCACCTTACCATAGGGCACGGTGCATTGTGGATGGTTGAACTACATGATTCTAATGTGCAAGGTGCATAGTGGAAGTACACAATACAAAGGTGAAAAGTACAAGGAGGTAAGAGAGCACTATCCCAAATTACATTTTACATAGTGGAATTGCACTAGATCAAGGCACACAATGCTTATTGCACGGTCGAACTACAAAATATAAAGCTGCATTGTGCATAGTTGAAATTCACTATACACCGGTCCACTATCTATTGTGCATGATGAAAGTTCACCTTACCATAGGGTACGATGCATTGTGATTTGTGGAACTACATGATTCTAATGTGCAAGGTGCATAGTGGAAGTACACCATACAAAGGTGCAAAGTAAAAGGAGGTAAGAGACCATTATACCAAATTACATTTTGCATAGTGGAATTGCACTAGATCAAGGCACACAATACTTATTGCATGGTCGAACTACAAAATATAATGGTGGACTGTGCATAGTGGAAATTAACTATGCAAAGGTCCACTGCCCATTGTTCGTGGTGGAAGTGCATCATACCAGGGTCAAATTAGCATAATGCCTGATGAAAGTGCACCTTACCATAGGGCACGGTGCATTGTGGATGGTTGAACTACATGATTCTAATGTGCAAGGTGCATAGTGGAAGTACACAATACAAAGGTGAAAAGTACAAGGAGGTAAGAGAGCACTATCCCAAATTACATTTTACATAGTGGAATTGCACTAGATCAAGGCACACAATGCTTATTGCACGGTCGAACTACAAAATATAAAGCTGCATTGTGCATAGTTGAAATTCACTATACACCGGTCCACCGTCTATTGTACATGATGAAAGTTCACCTTACCATAGGGCACGATGCATTGTGATTTGTGGGACTACATGATTCTAATGTGCATGGTGCATAGTGGAAGTACACCATACAAAGGTGCAAAGTAAAAGGAGGTAAGAGACCATTATACCAAATTACATTTTGCATAGTGGAATTGCACTAGATCAAGGCATACAATACTTATTGCATGGTCGAACTACAAAATATAATGGTGCACTATGCATAGTGGAAATTAACTATGCAAAGGTCCACTGCCCTTTGTTCGTGGTGGAAGTGCATCATACCAGGGTCAAATTAGCATAATGCCTGATGAAAGTGCACCTTACCATAGGGCACGGTGCATTGTGGATGGTTGAACTACATGATTCTAATGTGCAAGGTGCATAGTGCAAGTACACAATACAAAGGTGAAAAGTACAAGGAGGTAAGAGAGCACTATCCCAAATTACATTTTACATAGTGGAATTGCACTAGATCAAGGCACACAATGCTTATTGCACGGTCGAACTACAAAATATAAAGCTGCATTGTGCATAGTTGAAATTCACTATACACCGGTCCACCGTCTATTGTACATGATGAAAGTTCACCTTACCATAGGGCACGATGCATTGTGATTTGTGGGACTACATGATTCTAATGTGCAAGGTGCATAGTGGAAGTACACCATACAAAGGTGCAAAGTAAAAGGAGGTAAGAGACCATTATACCAAATTACATTTTGCATAGTGGAATTGCACTAGATCAAGGCACACAATACTTATTGCATGGTCGAACTACAAAATATAATGGTGCACTATGCATAGTGGAAATTAACTATGCAAAGGTCCACTGCCCTTTGTTCGTGGTGGAAGTGCATCATACCGGGGTCAAATTAGCATAATGCTCGATGAAACTGCACCTTACCATAGGGCACGGTGCATTGTGGATGGTTGAACTACATGATTCTAATGTGCAAGGTGCATAGTGGAAGTACACAATACAAAGGTGAAAAGTACAAGGAGGTAAGAGAGCACTATCCCAAATTACATTTTACATAGTGGAATTGCACTAGATCAAGGCACACAATGCTTATTGCACGGTCGAACTACAAAATATAAAGCTGCATTGTGCATAGTTGAAATTCACTATACACTGGTCCACTGTCTATTGTGCATGATGAAAGTTCACCTTACCATAGGGTACGATGCATTGTGATTTGTGGAACTACATGATTCTAATGTGCAAGGTGCATAGTGGAAGTACACCATACAAAGGTGCAAAGTAAAAGGAGGTAAGAGACCATTATACCAAATTACATTTTGCATAGTGGAATTGCACTAGATCAAGGCACACAATACTTATTGCATGGTCGAACTACAAAATATAATGGTGGACTGTGCATAGTGGAAATTAACTATGCAAAGGTCCACTGCCCATTGTTCGTGGTGGAAGTGCATCATACCGGGGTCAAATTAGCATAATGCTCGATGAAAACCGCACCTTACCATAGGGCACGGTGCATTGTGGATGGTTGAACTACATGATTCTAATGTGCAAGGTGCATAGTGGAAGTACACAATACAAAGGTGAAAAGTACAAGGAGGTAAGAGAGCACTATCCCAAATTACATTTTACATAGTGGAATTGCACTAGATCAAGGCACACAATGCTTATTGCACGGTCGAACTACAAAATATAAAGCTGCATTGTGCATAGTTGAAATTCACTATACACCGGTCCACTGTCTATTGTACATGATGAAAGTTCACCTTACCATAGGGCACGATGCATTGTGATTTGTGGGACTACATGATTCTAATGTGCAAGGTGCATAGTGGAAGTACACCATACAAAGGTGCAAAGTAAAAGGAGGTAAGAGACCATTATACCAAATTACATTTTGCATAGTGGAATTGCACTAGATCAAGGCACACAATACTTATTGCATGGTCGAACTACAAAATATAATGGTGCACTATGCATAGTGGAAATTAACTATGCAAAGGTCCACTGCCCTTTGTTCGTGGTGGAAGTGCATCATACCAGGGTCAAATTAGCATAATGCCTGATGAAAGTGCACCTTACCATAGGGCACGGTGCATTGTGGATGGTTGAACTACATGATTCTAATGTGCAAGGTGCATAGTGGAAGTACACAATACAAAGGTGAAAAGTACAAGGAGGTAAGAGAGCACTATCCCAAATTACATTTTACATAGTGGAATTGCACTAGATCAAGGCACACAATGCTTATTGCACGGTCGAACTACAAAATATAAAGCTGCATTGTGCATAGTTGAAATTCACTATACACTGGTCCACTGTCTATTGTGCATGATGAAAGTTCACCTTACCATAGGGTACGATGCATTGTGATTTGTGGAACTACATGATTCTAATGTGCAAGGTGCATAGTGGAAGTACACCATACAAAGGTGCAAAGTAAAAGGAGGTAAGAGACCATTATACCAAATTACATTTTGCATAGTGGAATTGCACTAGATCAAGGCACACAATACTTATTGCATGGTCGAACTACAAAATATAATGGTGGACTGTGCATAGTGGAAATTAACTATGCAAAGGTCCACTGCCCATTGTTCGTGGTGGAAGTGCATCATACCGGGGTCAAATTAGCATAATGCTCGATGAAACCGCACCTTACCATAGGGCACGGTGCATTGTGGATGGTTGAACTACATGATTCTAATGTGCAAGGTGCATAGTGGAAGTACACAATACAAAGGTGAAAAGTACAAGGAGGTAAGAGAGCACTATCCCAAATTACATTTTACATAGTGGAATTGCACTAGATCAAGGCACACAATGCTTATTGCACGGTCGAACTACAAAATATAAAGCTGCATTGTGCATAGTTGAAATTCACTATACACCGGTCCACTGTCTATTGTACATGATGAAAGTTCACCTTACCATAGGGCACGATGCATTGTGATTTGTGGGACTACATGATTCTAATGTGCATGGTGCATAGTGGAAGTACACCATACAAAGGTGCAAAGTAAAAGGAGGTAAGAGACCATTTATACCAAATTACATTTTGCATAGTGGAATTGCACTAGATCAAGGCATACAATACTTATTGCATGGTCGAACTAGAAAATAAAATGGTGCACTATGCATAGTGGAAATTAACTATGCAAAGGTCCACTGCCCTTTGTTCGTGGTGGAAGTGCATCATACCAGGGTCAAATTAGCATAATGCCTGATGAAAGTGCACCTTACCATAGGGCACGGTGCATTGTGGATGGTTGAACTACATGATTCTAATGTGCAAGGTGCATAGTGGAAGTACACAATACAAAGGTGAAAAGTACAAGGAGGTAAGAGAGCACTATCCCAAATTACATTTTACATAGTGGAATTGCACTAGATCAAGGCACACAATGCTTATTGCACGGTCGAACTACAAAATATAAAGCTGCATTGTGCATAGTTGAAATTCACTATACACCGGTCCACCGTCTATTGTACATGATGAAAGTTCACCTTACCATAGGGCACGATGCATTGTGATTTGTGGGACTACATGATTCTAATGTGCAAGGTGCATAGTGGAAGTACACCATACAAAGGTGCAAAGTAAAAGGAGGTAAGAGACCATTATACCAAATTACATTTTGCATAGTGGAATTGCACTAGATCAAGGCACACAATACTTATTGCATGGTCGAACTACAAAATATAATGGTGCACTATGCATAGTGGAAATTAACTATGCAAAGGTCCACTGCCCTTTGTTCGTGGTGGAAGTGCATCATACCAGGGTCAAATTAGCATAATGCCTGATCAAAGTGCACATTACCATAGGGCACGGTGCATTTAAGATGGTTGAACTACATGATTCTAATGTGCAAGGTGCATAGTGGAAGTACACCATACAAAGGTGAAAAGTACAAGGAGGTAAGAGAGCACTATCCCATGTTACATTTTACATAGTGGAATTGCACTAGATCAAGGCACACAATGCTTATTGCATGGTCGAACTACAAAATATAAAGCTGCATTGTGCATAGTGGAAATTCACTATACACCGGTCCACTGTCTATTGTACATGATGAAAGTTCACCTTACCATAGGGCACGATGCATTGTGATTTGTGGAACTACATGATTCTATTGTGCAAGGTGCATAGTGGAAGTACACCATACAAAGGTGCAAAGTACAAGGAGGTAAGAGATCACTATACCAAATTACATTTTGCATAGTGGAATTGCACTAGATCACGGCACACAATGCTTATTGCATGGTCGAACTAAAAAATAAAAGGTGCACTGTGCATAGTGGAAATTCACTATACAAAGGTCCACTGCCCATTTTGCATGGTGGAACTGCATCAGACCAGGGTCAAATTCGCATAATGCATGATGAAAGTGCACCATAAAATAGAGCACGGTGCATTGTGATTGGTGGAACTACATGATTCTAATGTGCAAGGTGCATAGTGGAAGTACACCATACAAAGGTGCAATATACAATGAGGTAAGAGAGCACATTACCAAATTACATTTTTCATAGTGGAATTGCACTAGATCAACGCACACAATGCTTATTGCATGGTCGAACTACAAAATATAAAGGTGCACTGTGCATAATGGAAATTCACTATACAAAGGTCCACAACCCATTGTTCATGGTGGAAGTGCATCATACCAGGGTCAAATTTGCATAATGCATGATGAAAGTGCACCTTACCATAAGGCACGGTGCATTGTGGATGGTTGAACAACATGATTCTAATGTGCAAGGTGCATAGTGGAAGTACACCATACAAAGGTGCAAAGTACAAAGAGGTAAGGGAGCACTATCCCAAATTGCATTTTACATATTGGAATTGCACTAGATCAAGGCACACAATGCTTATTGCATGGCCGAACTACAAAATATAAAGCTGCATTGTGCATAGTGGAAATTCACTATACACCGGTCCACTGTCTATTGTACATGATGAAAGTTCACCTTACCATAGGGCACGATGCATTGTGATTTGTGGGACTACATGATTCTAATGTGCAAGGTGCATAGTGGAAGTACACCATACAAAGGTGCAAAGTAAAAGGAGGTAAGAGACCATTATACCAAATTACATTTTGCATAGTGGAATTGCACTAGATCAAGGCACACAATACTTATTGCATGGTCGAACTACAAAATATAATGGTGCACTATGCATAGTGGAAATTAACTATGCAAAGGTCCACTGCCCTTTGTTCGTGGTGGAAGTGCATCATACCAGGGTCAAATTAGCATAATCCCTGATGAAAGTGCACCTTACCATAGGGCACGGTTCATTGTAGATGGTTGAACTACATGATTCTAATGTGCAAGGTGCATAGTGGAAGTACACCATACAAAGGTGAAAAGTACAAGGAGGTAAGAGAGCACTATCCCAAATTACATTTTACATAGTGGAATTGCACTAGATCAAGGCACACAATGCTTATTGCATGGTCGAACTACAAAATATAAAGCTGCATTGTGCATAGTGGAAATTCACTATACACCGGTCCACTGTCTATTGTACATGATGAAAGTTCACCTTACCATAGGGCACGATGCATTGTGATTTGTGGAACTACATGATTCTATTGTGCAAGGTGCATAGTGGAAGTACACCATACAAACGTGCAAAGTACAAGGAGGTAAGATATCACTATACCAAATTACATTTTGCATAGTGGAATTGCACTAGATCACGGCACACAATGCTTATTGCATGGTCGAACTACAAAATAAAAGGTGCACTGTGCATAGTGGAAATTCACTATACAAAGGTCCACTGCCCATTTTGCATGGTGGAACTGCATCAGACCAGGGTCAAATTCGCATAATGCATGATGAAAGGGCACCATAAAATAGAGCACGGTGCATTGTGATTGGTGGAACTACATGATTCTAATGTGCAAGGTGCATAGTGGAAGTACACCATACAAAGGTGCAATATACAATGAGGTAAGAGAGCACATTACCAAATTACATTTTTCATAGTGGAATTGCACTAGATCAACGCACACAATGCTTATTGCATGGTCGAACTACAAAATATAAAGGTGCACTGTGCATAATGGAAATTCACTATACAAAGGTCCACAACCCATTGTTCATGGTGGAAGTGCATCATACCATGGTCAAATTTGCATAATGCATGATGAAAGTGCACCATACCAGTGGATGGTTGAACTACATGATTCTAATGTGCAAGGTGCATAGTGGAAGTACACCATACAAAGGTGAAAAGTACAAGGAGGTAAGAGAGCACTATCCCAAATTACATTTTACATAGTGGAATTGCACTAGATCAAGGCACACAATGCTTATTGCACGGTCGAACTACAAAATATAAAGCTGCATTGTGCATAGTGGAAATTCACTATACACCGGTCCACTGTCTATTATACATGATGAAAGTTCACCTTACCATAGGGCACGATCTATTGTGATTTGTGGGACTACATGATTCTAATGTGCAAGGTGCATAATGGAAGTACACCATACAAAGGTCAAAGTAAAAGGAGGTAAGAGACCATTATACCAAATTACATTTTGCATAGTGGAATTGCACTAGATCAAGGCACACAATATTTATTGCATGGTCGAACTACAAAATTAAATGGTGCACTGTGCATAGTGGAAATTAATTATGCAAAGGTCCACTGCCCTTTGTTCGTGGTGGAAGTGCATCATATCAGGGGCAAATTAGCATAATGCCTGATGAAAGTGCACCTTACCATAGGGCACGGTGCATTGTAGATGGTTGAACTACATGATTTTAATGTGCAAGGTGCATAGTGGAAGTACACCATACAAAGGTGAAAAGTACAAGGAGGTAAGAGAGCACTATCCCAAATTATATTTTACATAGTGGAATTGCACTAGATCAAGGCACACAATGGTTATTGCATGGTCGAACTACAAAATATAAAGCTGCATTGTGCATAGTGGAAATTCACTATACACCGGCCCACTGTCTATTGTACATGATGAAAGTTCACCTTACCATAGGGCACGATGCATTGTGATTTGTGGAACTACATGATTCTAATGTGCAAGGTGCATAGTGGAAGTACACCATACAAAGGTGGAAAGTATAAGGAGGTAAGAGAGCACTATACCAAATTACATTTTGCACAGTGGAATTGCACTAGATCAAGGCACACAATGCTTATTGCATGGTCAAACTACAAAATATAAAGGTGCACTGTGCATAATGGAAATTCACTATACAAAGGTCCACTACCCATCGTTGATGGTGGAAGTGCATCATACCAGGGTCAAATTCGCATAATGCATGATGCAAGTGCACCTTACCATCGGCCACGGTGCATTGTGCCTGGTTGAACTACATGATTCTAATGTGCAAGGTGCATAGTGGAAGTACACCATACAAAGGTGCAAAGTACAAGGAGGTAAGAGAGCACTATACCAAGTTACATTTTTCATAGTGGAATTGCACTAGATCAAGGCACACAATGCTTATTGCATGGCCGAACTACAAAATATAATCGTGCACTGTGCATAGTGGAAATTAACTATACAAAGGTCCACTGCCCATTGTTCGTGGTGGTAGTGCATCATACCAGGGTCAAATTCGCATAATGCATGATGAAAGTGCACCTTACCATCGGCCACGGTGCATTGTGCATGGTTGAACTACATGATTCTAATGTGCAACGTGCATAGTGGAAGTACACCATACAAAGGTGCAAAGTACAAAGAGGTAAGAGAGCACTATGCCATGTTACATTTTTCATAGTGGAAATGCACTAGATGAAGGCACACAATAGTTAGTGCATGGTTGAATTACAAAATATAAAGCTGCATTGTACATAGTGGAAATTCACTATACACCGGTCCACTGTCTATTGTACATGATGAAAGTTCACCTTACCATAGGGCACGATGCATTGTGATTTGTGGAACTACATGATTCTAATGTGCAAGGTGCATAGTGGAAGTACACTATACAAAGTTGCAATGTACAAGGAGGTAAGAGAGCACTATACCAAATTACATTTTGCATAGTGGAATTGCACTAGATCAAGGCACACAATGCTAATTGCATGGTCGAACTACAAAATATAAAGGTGCACTGTGCATAGTGGAAAATCACTATACACAGGTCCACTGTCTATTATACATGTTGGAAGTGCACCATACTATGGTCAAATTCGCATAATGCATGATGTAAGTGCACGTTACCATAGGGCACGGTGCATTGTGAATGGTTGAACTGCATGACTCTAATGTGCAAGGTGCATAGTAGAAATACACCATACAAAGGTGCAAAGTACAAGGAGGTAAGAGAGCACTATACCAAGGTACATTTTTCATAGTGGAAATGCATTAGATCAAGGCACACAATGCTTAGTGCATTGTCGAAATACAAAAATATAAGCTGCATTGTGCATAGTGGAAATTCACTATACACCTGTCCACTGTCTATTGTACATGTTGAAAGTTCACCTTACCATAGGGCACGATGCATTGTGATTTGTGGAACTACATGATTCTTATGTGCAAGGTGCATAGTGGAAATACACCATACAAAGGTGCAAAGTACAAAGAGGTAAGAGAGCACTATTCCAAGTTACATTTTGCATAGTGGAAATGCATTAGATCAAGGCACACAATGCTTAGTGCATTGTCGAAAAAAAAAATATAAGCTGCATTGTGCATAGTGGAAATTCACTATACACCTGTCCACTGTCTATTGTACATGATGAAAGTTCACCTTACCATAGGGCACGATGCATTGTGATTTGTGGAACTAAATGATTCTAATGTGCAAGGTGCATAGTGGAAGTACACTATACAAAGGTGCAAAGTACAAGGAGGTAAGAGAGAACTATACCAAGTTAGATTTTGCATAGTGGAAATGCACTAGATCAAGGCATACAATGCTTATTGCATGGTCGAACTACAAAATAGGAAGATGCACTATGCATAGTGGAAATTCACTATACAAAGGTCCACTACCCATTGCTCGTAGTGGTAGTGCATCATACCAGGGTCAAATTCGCCTAATGTATTATGAAAGTGCACCTTACCATCGGCCACGGTGCATTGTGCATGGTTGAACTACATGATTCTAATGTGCAAGGTGCATAGTGGAAGTACACCATACAATGGTGCAAAGTACAAGGAGGTAAGAGAGCACTATACCAAGTTACATTTTTCATAGTGGAATCGCACTAGATCAAGGCACACAATGCTTATTGCATGGTCGAAGTACAAATATAATGGTGCACCGTGCATAGTTGAAATTAACTATACAAAGGTCCACTGCCCATTGTGCATGGTGGAAGTGCATCATACCAGGGTCAAATTCGCATCATGCATGATGAAAGTGAACCATACCATTGGGCACGGTGCATTTTGATTTGTTGAACTACATGATTCTACTGTGCAAGGTGCATAGTGGAAGTACACCATACAAAGGTGCAAAGTACAAAGAGGTAAGAGAGCACTATGCACAGTTCCATTTTGCATGGTGGAAATGCACTAGATGAAGGCACACAATAATTATTGCATGGTCGAACTATAAAATATAAAGCTGCATTGTGCATAGTGGAAATTCACTATACACCGGTCCACTATCTATTGTACATGATGAAAGTTTACCTCACCATAGGGCACGATGCATTGTGATTTGTGGAACTACATGATTCTAATGTGCAAGGTGCATAGTGGAAGTACACCATTCAAAGGTGCAAAGTACAAGGAGGTAAGAGAGCACTACACCACGTTACATTTTTCATAGTGGAATTGAACTATATCAAGGAACACAATGCTTATTGCATGGTCGAACTACAAAATATAAAGGTGCACTATGCATAGTGGAAATTCACTATACAAAGGTCCACTGCCCATTTTGCATGGTGGAAGTGCATCATACCGGGGTCAAATTTACATAATGCATGATGAAAGTACACCACACAATAGGGCACGGTCCATTGTGATTTGTGGAACTAAATGATTCTAATGTGCAAGGTGTATAGTGGAAGTACACTATACAAAGTTGCAATGTACAAGGAGGTAAGAGTGCACTATACCAAATTACATTTTGCTTAGTGGAATTGCACTAGATCAAGGCACACAATGCATATTGCATGGTCGAACTACAAAATAATAAAGGTGCACTATGCATAATGGAAATTCGCTATACAAAGGTCCAGTGCCCATTGTTCGTGGTGGAAGTGCATCATACCAGGGTCAAATTCGCATAATGCATGATGAAGTGGACAATACCATACATACATTTTTCATACTGGAATTGCACTAGATCAAGGCACACAATGCTAATTGCATGGTCAAACTACAAAATATAAAGATGCACTGTGCATAGTGGAAAATCACTATACACAGGTCCACTGTCTATTATACATGTTGGAAGTGCACCATACTACGGTCAAATTTGCATAATGCATGGTGTAAGTGCACATTACCACAGAGCACGGTGCATTGTGAATGGTTGAACTGCATGATTCTAATGTGAAAGGTGCATAGTGGAAATACACCATACAAAGGTGCAAAGTACAAGGAGGAAAGATAGCACTATACCAAGGTACATGTTTCATAGTGGAATCGCACTAGATCAAGGCACACAATGCTTATTGCATGGTCGAACTACAAAATATAATGGTGCACTGTGCATAGTAGAAATTAACTATACAAAGGTCCACTGCCCATTTTGCATGGTGGAAGTGCATCATACCAGGGTCGAATTTACATAATGCATGATGAAAGTGCACCACACAATAGGGCACGGTCCATTGTGATTTGTGGAACTAAATGATTCTAATGTGCAAGGTGTATTGTGGAAGTACACTATACAAAGTTGCAATGTAGAAGGAGGTAAGAGAGCACTATACCAAATTACATTTTTCATACTGGAATTGCACTAGATCAAGGCACACAATGCTAATTGCATGGTCGAACTATAAATTATAAAGGTGCATTGTGGAAAATCACTATACACAGGTCCACTGTCTATTATACATGTTGGAAGTGCACCATACTACGGTCAAATTTGCATAATGCATGGTGTAAGTGCACGTTACCATAGGGCACGGTGCATTTTGAATGGTTGAACTGCATGATTCTAATGTGCAAGGTGCATAGTGGACATACACCATACAAAGGTGCAAAGTACAAGGAGGTAAGATAGCACTATACCAAGGTACATTTTTCATAGTGGAATCGCACTAGATCAAGGCACACAATACTTATTGCATGGTCGAACTACAAAATATAAAGGTGCACTATGCATAATGGAAATTCGCTATACAAAGGTCCACATCCCATTGTTCGTGGTGGAAGTGCATCATACCAGGGTCAAATTCGCATAATGCATGATGAAGTAGACAATACCATAGTTACAGTTTGCATAGTGGAATTGCACTAGATCAAGGCACACATTGCAAATTGCATGGTCGAACTACAAAATATAACGGTGCACTGTGCATAGTGGAAAATCACTATACACAGGTCCACTGTCTATTATACATGTTGGAAGTGCACCATACTACGGTCAAATTCGCATAATGCATGATGTAAGTGCACGTTACCATAGGGCACGGTGCATTGTGAATGGTTGAACTGCATGATTCTAATGTGCAAGGTGCATAGTGGAAATACACCATACAAAGGTGCAAAGTACAAGGACGTAAGATAGCACTATACCAAGGAACATTTTTCATAGTGGAATCGCACTAGATCAAGGCACACAATACTTATTGCATGGTCGAACTACAAAATATAAAGGTGCACTGTGCATAATGGAAATTCGCTATACAAAGGTCCACTACCCATTGTTCGTGGTGGAAGGGCATCATACTAGGGTCAAATTCGCATAATGCATGATGAAGTGGACAATGCCATAGTTACATTTTGCATAGTGGAATTGCACTAGATCAAGGCAGACAATGCTAATTGCATGGTAGAACTACAAAATATAAAGGTGTAATGTGTATAGTGGAAAATCACTATACACAGGTCCACTGTCTATTATACATGTTGGAAGTGCACCATACTACGGTCAAATTTGCATAATGGATGATGTAAGTGCACGTTACCATAGGGCACGGTGCATTGTGAATGGTTGAACTGCATGATTCTAATGTGCAAGGTGCATAGTGTAAATACACCATACAAAGGTGCAAAGTACAAGGAGGTAAGATAGCACTATACCAAGGTACATTTTTCATAGTGGAATCGCACTAGATCAAGGCAGACAATGCTTATTGCATGGTCGAACTATAGAAAGGTCCACTGCCCATTTTGCATGGTGGAAGTGCATCATACCAGGGTCAAATTCGCATAATGCATCATGAAAGTACAGCATACCATAGGGCACGTTGCATTGTGATTTGTGGAACTACATGATTCTAATGCGGAAGGTGCATAGTGGAAGTACACCATACAAAGGTGCAAAGTACAAGGAGGTAAGAGAGCACTATGCCAAGTTACATTTTGCAATGTGGAAATACATTAGATCAAGGCACACAATGCTTATTGCATGGTCGAACTACAAAATGTAAAGATGCACTGTGCATAGTGGAAATTCACTATACAAAGGTCCACTGCCCATTGTGCATGGTGGAAGTGCATCATAGCAGGGTCAAATTTACATAATGCATGATGAAAGTGAACCATACCATAGGGCACGGTGCATTGTGATTTGTGGAACTAAATGATTCTAATGTGCAAGGTGCATAGTGGAAGTACACCATACAAAGTTGCAATGTACAATGAGGTAAGAGAGCACTATACCAAATTGCATTTTGCATAGTGGAATAGCACTAGATCAAGGCACACAATGCTTATTGCATGGTCGAACTACAAAATATAAAGGTGCACTGTGCATAATGGAAATTCACTATACAAAGATCCACTGCCCATTGTTCGTGGTGGAAGTGCATCATACCAGTGTCAAATACGCATAATTCATGATGAAAGTGCACCTTACCATAGGGCACAGTGCATTGTGGATGGTTGAACTACGTGATTCTAATGTGCAAGGTGCATAGTGGAAGTACACCATACAAATGTGGAAAGTACAAGGAGGTAAGAGAGCACTATACCAATTTACATTTTTTATAGTGGAATCGCACTAGATCAAGGCACACAATGCTTATTCCATGGTGGAACTACAAAATATAATAGTCCACTATGCATAGTGGAAATTAACTATACAAAGGTCCACTGCCCATTGTGCATGGTGGAAGTGCATCATACCAGGGTCAAATTCGCATAATTTATGATGAAAGTGCACCATACCATAGGGTACATTGCATTGTGATTTGTGGAACTACATGATTCTAATGTGCAAGGTGCATAGTGGAAGTACACCATACAATGTTGCAATGTACAAGGAGGTAAGAGAGCACTATACCAAATTGCATTTTGCATAGTGGAATCGCACTAGATCAAGGCACACAATACTTATTGCATTGTCGTACTACAAAATATAATAGTGCACTATGCATAGTGGAAATTAACTATAGAAAGGTCCACTGCCCATTGTGCATGGTGGAAGTGCATCATACCACGGTCAAATTCGCATAATGCATGATGAAAAGTGCACCATACCATAGGGCACGTTGCATTGTGATTTGTGGAACTACATGATTCTAATGTGCAAGGTGCATAGTGGAAGTACACCATACAAAGTTGCAATGTACAAGGAGGTAAGAGAGCACTATACCAAATTGCATTTTGCATAGTGGAATTGCACTAGATCAAGGAACAAAATGCTTATTGCATGGTCGAACTACAAAATATAAAGGTGCACTGTGCATAATGGAAATTCACTATACAAAGGTCCACTGCTCATTGTTCTTGGTGGAAGTCCATCATACCAGGGTCAAATTCGCATAATGGATGATTAAAGTGCACCTTACCATAGGGCACGGTGCATTCCCGATAGTTTAACTACATGATTCTAATGTGCAAGGAGCATAGTGGAAGTACACCATACAAATGTGGAAAGTATAAGGAGGTAAGAGAGCACTATACCAATTTATATTTTTCATAGTGGAATCGCACTAGATCAAGGCACACAATGCTTATTGCATGGTGGAAATACAAAATATAATAGTGCACTGTGCATAGTGGAAATTAAATATACAAAGGTCCACTGCCCATTGTGCATGGTGGAAGTGCATCATACCAGGGTCAAATTCGCATAATCCATGATGAAAGTGCACTATACCATCGGGCACGTTGCATTGTGATTTGTGGAACTACATGATTCTAATGTGCAAGGTGCATAGTGGTAGTACACCACACAAAGGTGCAAATTACAAGGAGGTAAGAGAGCACTATGCCAAGTTACATTTTGCATAGTGGAAATGGATTAGATCAAGGCACACAATGCTTATTGTATTGTCGAACTACAAAATATAAGCTGCACTTTGCATAGTGGAAATTCACTATACATCGGTCCACTGTCTATTGTACATGATGAAATTTCACCTAACCATAGGGCACGATGCATTGTGATTAGTGGTACTACCTGATTCTATTGTGCAAGGTGCATAGTGGAAGTACACCATACAAAGGTGCAAAGTACAAGGACGTAAGAGACCACTATACCAAATTACATTTTGCATAGTGGAATTGCACTAGATCAAGGCACGCAATGCTTATTGCATGGTCGAACTACAAAATATAAAGATGCACTGTGCATAGTGAAAATTCACTATACAAAGGTCCACTGCCGATTGTGCATGGTGGAAGTGCATCATAGCAGGGTCAAATTTACATAATGCATGATGAAAGTGCACCATACCATAGGGCACGGTGCATTGTGATTTGTGGAACTAAATGATTCTAATGTGCAAGGTGCATAGTGGAAGTACACCATACAAAGTTGCAATGTACAATGAGGTAAGAGAGCACTATACCAAATTGCATTTTGCATAGTGGAATTGCACTAGATCAAGGCACACAATGCTTATTGCATGGTCGAACTACAAAATATAAAGGTGCACTGTCCATAATGGAAATTCACTATACAAAGATCCACTGCCCATTGTTCGTGATGGAAGTGCATCATACCAGTGTCAAATACGCATAATTCATGATGAAAGTGCACCTTACCATAGGGCACATTGCATTGTGGATGGTTGAACTACGTGATTCTAATGTGCAAGGTGCATAGTGGAAGTACACCATACAAATGTGGAAAGTAGGTAAGAGAGCACTATACCAATTTACATTTTTTATAGTGGAATCGCACTAGATCAAGGCACACAATGCTTATTCCATGGTGGAACTACAAAATATAATAGTGCACTATGCATAGTGGAAATTAACTATACAAAGGTCCATTGCCCATTGTGCATGGTGGAAGTGCATCATACCAGGGTCAAATTCGCATAATTTATGATGAAAGTGCACCATACAATAGGGTACGTTGCATTGTGATTTGTGGAACTACATGATTCTAATGTGCAAGGTGCATAGTGGAAGTACACCATACAATGTTGCAATGTACAAGGAGGTAAGAGAGCACTATACCAAATTGCATTTTGCATAGTGGAATTGCACTAGATCAAGGCACACAATGCTTATTGCATGGTCGAACTACAAAATATAAAGGTGCACTGTGCATAATGGAAATTCAGTATACAAAGGTCCACTGCCCATTGTTCGTGGTGGAAGTGCATCACACCAGGGGCAAATTCGCATAATGCATGATGAAAGTGCACCTTACCATAGGGCACGGTGCATTGTGGATGGTTGAACTACACGATTCTAATGTGCAAGGTGCATAGTGGAAGTACACCATACAAAGGTGAAAAGTACAAGGAGGTAAGATAGCACTATACCAAGTTACATTTTTCATAGTGGATTGCACTAGATCAAGGCACAAAATGCGTATTGCATGGTCGAACTACATATTATAAACGTGCAGTGTGCATAATGGAAATTCACTATAGAAAGGTCCACTGCCCATTGTTCGTGGTGGAAGTGCATTATACCAGGGGCAAATTCGCATAATGCATGATGAAAGTGCACCTTACCATAGGGCACGGTGCATTGTGGATGGTTGAACTACATGATTCTAATGTGCAAGGTGCATGGTGGAAGTACACCATACAAATGTGGAAAGTACAATGAGGTAAGAGAGCACTATACCAATTTACATTTTTCATAGTGGAATTGCACAAGATCAAACCACACAATGCTTATTGCATGGTGGAACTACAAAATATAATAGTGCACTGTGCATAGTGGAAATTAACTATACAAAGGTCCATTGCCCACTGTGCATGGTGGAAGTGCATCATACCAGGGTCAAATTCGCATAATTTATGATGAAAGTGCACCATACAATAGGGTACGTTGCATTGTGATTTGTGGAACTACATGATTCTAATGTGCAAGGTGCATAGTGGAAGTACACCATACAATGTTGCAATGTACAAGGAGGTAAGAGAGCACTATACCAAATTGTATTTTGCATAGTGGAATTGCACTAGATCAAGGCACACAATGCTTATTGCATGGTCGAACTACAAAATATAAAGGTGCACTGTGCATAATGGAAATTCACTATACAAAGGTCCACTGCCCATTGTTCGTGGTGGAAGTGCATCATACCAGGGGCAAATTCGCATAATGCATGATGAAAGTGCACCTTACCATAGGGCACGGTGCATTATGGATGGTTGAACTACACGATTCTAATTTGCAAGGTGCATAGTGGAAGTACACCATACAAAGGTGAAAAGTACAAGGAGGTAAGATAGCACTATACCAAGTTACATTTTTCATAGTGGATTGCACTAGATCAAGGCACAAAATGCGTATTGCATGGTCGAACTACATATTATAAACGTGCACTGTGCATAATGGAAATTCACTATAGAAAGGTCCACTGCCCATTGTTCGTGGTGGAAGTGCATTATACCAGGGGCAAATTCGCATAATGCATGATGAAAGTGCACCTTACCATAGGGCACGGTGCATTGTGGATGGTTGAACTACATGATTCTAATGTGCAAGGTGCATAGTGGAAGTACACCATACAAATGTGGAAAGTACAATGAGGTAAGAGAGCACTATACCAATTTACATTTTTCATAGTGGAATTGCACAAGATCAAGCCACACAATGCTTATTGCATGGTGGAACTACAAAATATAATAGTGCACTGTGCATAGTGGAAATTAACTATACAAAGGTCCACTGCCAATTGTGCATTGTGGAAGTGCATCAGACCAGGGTCAAATTCGCATAATGCATGATGAAAGTGCACCATACCATCGGGCACGTTACATTGTGATTTGTGGAACTACATGATTCTAATGTGCAAGGTGCATAGTGGAAGTACACCACAAAAAGGTGAAAAGTACAAGGAGGTAAGAGAGCACTATGCCAAGTTACATTTTGCATAGTGGAAATGCATTAGATCAAGGCACACAATGATTATTGTATCGTCGAACTACAAAATATAAGCTGCACTTTGCATAGTGGAAATTCACTATAGATCGGTCCACTGTCTATTGTACATGATGAAATTTCACCTAACCATAGGGCACGATGCATTGTGATTAGTGGAACTACATGATTCTAATGTGCAAGGTGCATAGTGGAGGTACACCATACAAAGGTGCAAAGTACAAGGACGTAAGAGAGAACTATACCAAATTACATTTTGCATAGTGGAATTGCACTAGATCAAGGCACGCAATGCTTATTGCATGGTCGAACTACAAAATATGAAGATGCACTGTGCATAGTGAAAATTCACTATACAAAGGTCCACTGCCCATTGTGCATGGTGGAAGTGCATCATAGCAGGGTCAAATTTACATAATGCATGATGAAAGTGCACCATACCATAGGGCACGGTGCATTGTGATTTGTGGAACTTAAATGATTCTAATGTGCAAGGTGCATAGTGGAAGCACACCATACAAAGTTGCAATGTACAAGGAGGTAAGAGAGCACTATACCAAATTGCATTTTGCATAGTGGAATTGCACTAGATCAAGGCACACAATGCTTATTGCATGGTCGAACTACAAAATATAAAGGTGCACTGTGCATAATGGAATTTCACTATACAAAGATCCATTGCCCATTGTTCGTTGTGGAAGTGCATCATACCAGTGTCAAATAAGCATAATGCATGATGAAAGTGCACCTTACCATAGGGCACAGTGCATTGTGGATGGTTGAACTACGTGATTCTAATGTGCAAGGTGCATAGTGGAAGTACACCATACAAATATGGAAAGTACAAGGAGGTAAGAGAGCACTATACCAATTTACATTTTTTATAGTGGAATCGCACTAGATCAAGGCACACAATTCTTATTGCATGGTGGAACTACAAAATATAATAGTGCACTATGCATAGTGGAAATTAACTATACAAAGGTCCACTGCCCATTGTGCATGGTGGAAGTGCATCATACCAGGGTCAGATTCGCATAATACATGATGGAAGTGCACCATATCATAGGGCACGTTGTATTGTGATTTGTGGAACTACATGATTCTAATGTGCAAGGTGCATAGTGTAAGTACACCATACAATGTTGCAATGTACAAGGAGGTAAGAGAGCACTATACCAAATTGCATTTTGCATAGTGGAATTGCACTAGATCAAGGCACACAATGCTTATTGCATGGTCGAACTACAAAATATAAATGTGCACTGTGCATAATGGAAATTCACTATACAAAGGTCCACTGCCCATTGTTCATGGTGGAAGTGCATCATACCAGGGGCAAATTCGCATAATGCATTATTAAAGTGCACCTTACCATAGGGCACGGTGCATTATTGATTGAACTACATGATTCTAATGTGCAAGGTGCATAGTGGAAGGACACCATACAAATGTGGAAAGTACAAGGAGGTAAGAGAGCACTATACGAATTTACATTTTTCATAGTGGAATCGCACTAGATGAAGCCACACAATGCTTATTGCATGGTGGAACTACAAAATATAATAGTGCATTGTGCATAGAGGAAATTAACTATACAAAGGTCCACTGCCCATTGTGCATGGTGGAAGTGCATCATACCAGGGTCAAATTCGCATAATGCATGATGAAAGTGCACCATACCATCAGGCACGTTGCATTGTGATTTGTGGAACTACATGATTCTAATGTGCAAGGTCCATAGTGGAAGTACACCACACAAAGGTGCAAAGTACAAGGAGGTAAGAGAGCACTATGCCAAGTTACATTGTGCATAATGGAAATGCATTAGATCGAGGCACACAATGATTATTGTATCGTGGAACTACAAAATATAAGCTGCACTTTGCATTGTGGAAATTCACTATACATCGGTCCACTGTCTATTGTACATGATGAAAGTTCACCTTACCATAGGGCATGATGCATTATGATTTGTGGAACTACATGATTCTAATGTGCTAGGTGCATAGTGGACGTACACCATACAAAGGTGCAAAGTACAAGGAGGTAAGAGAGAACTATACCAAGTTACATTTTGCATAGTGGAATTGCACTAGATCAAGGAACACAATGCGTATTGCATGATCGAATTACAAAATATAAAGGTGCACTGTGCATAATGGAAATTCACTAAACAAAGGTCTACTGGAAATTGTTCGTGGTGGAAGTGCATCATACCAGTGTCAAATTCGCATAATGCATGATGAAAGTGCACCTTACCATAGGGCACGGTGCATTGTGGATGGTTGAACTACATGATTCCAATGTGCAAGGTGCATAGTGGAAGTACACCATACAAAGGTGGAAAGTACAAGGAGGTAAGAGAGCACTATACCAAGTTACATTTTTCATAGTGGAATCGCACTAGATCAAGGCACACAATGCTTATTGCATGGTCGAACTACAAAATATAATGGTGCACTGTGCATAGTGGAAATTAACTATACAAAGGTCCACTGCCCATTGTGCATGGTTGAAGTGCATCATACCAGGGTCAAATTCGCATAATGCATGATTAAAGTGCACCATACCATAGGGCACAGTGCATTGTTATTTGTGGAACTACATGATTCTAATTTGCAAGGTGCATAGTGGAAGTACACCATACAAAGGTACAAAGTACAAGGAGGTAAGAGAGCACTATACCAAATGACATTTTGCATAGTGGAAATGCACTAGATCAAGGAACACAATGCTTATTGCATGGTCGAACTAAAAAATATAAAGCTGCACTATGCATAGTGGAAATTCAGTCTACACCGGTCTACTGTCTATTGTACATGGTGGAATTGCATCATACTAGGGTCAAATTCGCATAATGTATGCTGTAAGTGCACCTTACCATAGGGCACGGGGCATTGCGATTTGTGGAATTATATGATTCTAATGTGCAAGGTGCATAGTGGAATTACACCATACAAAGGTGCAAAGTACAAGGAGGTAACAGAGCACTATACCAAATTACATTTTGCATAGTGGAAATGCACTAGATCAAGGCACACAATGCTTATTGCACGGTCGAACTACAAAATATAAAGCTGCACTGTGCATTGTGGAAATTCACTATACACCGGTCCACTGTCTATTGTACATGGTGCAATTGCATCATAACAGTGTCAAATTTGCATAATGCATGATGAAAGTGCACCATCCCATAGGGCACGCTACATTGTGGTTTGTGGAATTATATGATTCTAATGTGCAAGGTGCATAGTGGAAGTACACCATATAAAGGTGTAAAGTAAAAGGAGGTAAGAGAGCACTATACAAAGTTATATTTTGCATAGTGGAATTGCACTAGATCAAGGCACACAATGCTTATTGCATGGTCGAACTACGAAATATAAAGGTGTATTATGCACAGTGGAAATTCACTATACAAAGGTCCACTGCCCATTGTGCATGGTGGAGCTGCATCATACCAGGGTCAAATTCACATAATGCATGATGAAAGTGCACCATACCATAGGGCACGGTGCATTGTGATTTGTGGAACTACATGATTCTAATGTGCAAGGAGCATAGTGGAAGTACACCATACAAAGGTGCAAAGTACAAGGAGGTAAGAGAGCACTATACCAAATTACATTTTGCATGGTGGAATAGCAATAGATCAAGGCATACAATACTTATTGCATGGTCGAACTAAAAAATATAGAGGTACACTATGCATAGTAGAAATTAACTATACAAAGGTCCACTGCCCATTGTGCATGGTGCCAATGCATCAAACCAGGGTCAAATTCGCATAAAGCATGATGAAAGTGGACCATACCATAGGGCACGGTGCATTGTGATTTATGGAACTACATGATTCTAATGTGCAAGGTGCATAGTGGAAGTACACCATACAAAGTTGCAATGTACAAGGAGGTAAGAGAGCACTATACCAAATTGCATTTTGCATAGTGGAATTGCACTAGATCAAGGCACACAATGCTTATTGCATGGTCGAACTACAAAATATAAAGGTGCACTGTGAATAATGGCAATTCACTATACAAAGATCCATTTCCCATTGTTCGTTGTGGAAGTGCATCATACCAGTGTCAAATACGCATAATGCATGATGAAAGTGCACCTTACCATAGGGCACAGTGCATTGTGTATGGTTGAACTACGTGATTCTAATGTGCAAGGTGCATAGTGGAAGTACACCATACAAATATGGAAAGTACAAGGAGGTAAGAGAGCACTATACCAATTTACATTTTTTATAGTGGAATCGCACTCGATCAAGGCACACAATGCTTATTGCATGGTGGAACTAAAAAATATAATATTGCACTATGTATAGTGGAAATTAACTATACAAAGGTCCACTGCCCATTGTGCATGGTGGAAGTGCATCATACCAGGGTCAGATTCGCATAATACATGATGGAAGTGCACCATACCATAGGGCACGTTGTATTGTGATTTGTGGAACTACATGATTCTAATGTGCAAGGTGCATAGTGAAAGTACACCATACAATGTTGCAATGTACAAGGAGGTAAGAGAGCACAATACCAAATTGCATTTTGCATAGTGGAATTGCACTAGATCAAGGCACACAGTGCTTATTGCATGGTCGAACTACAAAATATAAAGGTGCATTGTGCATAATCGAAATTCACTATACAAAGGTCCACTGCCCATTGTTCATGGTGGAAGTGCATCATACCAGGGGCAAATTCGCATAATGCATGATGAAAGTGCACCTTACCATAGGGCACGGTGCATTATGGATGGTTGAACTACATGATTCTAATGTGCAAGGTGCATAGTGGAAGTACACCATACAAATGTGGAAAGTACAAGGAGGTAAGAGAGCACTATACCAATTTACATTTTTCATAGTGGAATCGCACTAGATCAAGCCACACAATGCTTATTGCATGGTGGAACTACAAAATATAATAGTGCACTGTGCATAGTGGAAATTAAATATACAAACGTCCACTGCCCATTGTGCATGGTGGAAGTGCATCATACCAGGGTCAAGTTCGCATAATCCATGATGAAAGTGCACCATACCATCGGGCACGGTGCATTGTGATTTGTGTAACTAAATGATCTTAATGTGCAAGGTGCATAGTGGAAGTACACCATACAATGTTTCAATGTACAAGGAGGTAAGAGAGCACTATACCAAATTGCATTTTGCATAGTGGAATTGCACTAGATCAAGGCACACAATGCTTATTGCATGATCGAATTACAAAATATAAAGGTGCACCGTGCATAATGGAAATTCACTATACAAAGGTCTACTGCCCATTCTTCGTGGTGGAAGTGCATTATACCAGGGTCAAATTCGCATAATGCATGATGAAAGTGCACCTTACCATAGGGCACGGTGCATTGTGGATGGTTGAACTACATGATTCTAATGTGGAAGACGCATAGTGGAAGTACACCATATAAAGGTGGAAAGTACAAGGAGGTAAGAGAGCACTATACCAAGTTACATTTTTCATAGTGGAATCGCACTAGATCAAGGCACACAATGCTTATTGCATGGTCGAACTACAAAATATAATGGTGCACTGTGCATAGTGAAAATTAACTATACAAAGGTCTACTGCCCATTGTGCATGGTGGAAGTGCATCAGACCAGGGTCAAATTCGCACAATGCATGATTAAAGTGCACCATACCATAAGGCACGGTGCATTATGATTTGTGGAACTACATGATTCTAATGTGCAAGGTGCATAGTGGAAGTACACCATACAAAGGTGCAAAGTACAAGGAGGTAAGAGAGCACTATGCCAAGTTACATTTTGCATAATGGAAATGCACTAGATCAAGGCACACAATGCTTATTGCATGGTCGAACTACAAAATATAAAGCTGCACTGTGCATAGTGGAAATTCACTATACAGCGGTCCACTGTCTATTGTATATGGTGGAATTGCATCATACTAGGGTCAAATTCGCATAATGTATGGTGTAAGTGCACCTTACCATAGGGCACGGGGCATTGTGATTTGTGGAATTATATGATTCTAATGTGCAAGGTGCATAGTGGAAATACACCATACAAAGGTGCAAAGTACAAGGAGGTAAGAGAGCACTATACCAAATTACATTTTGCGTAGTGCAATTGCACTAGATCAAGGCACACAATGCTTATTGCATGGTCGAACAACGAAATATAAAGGTGTACTATGCACAGTGGAAATTCACTATACAAAGGTCCACTGCCTATTGTACACGGTGGAGCTGCATCATACCAGGGTCAAATTCGCATAATGCATGATGAAAGTGCACCATACCATAGGGCACGGTGCATTGTGATTTGTGGAACTACATGATTCTAATGTGCAAGGTGCATATTGGAAATACACCATACTAAGGTGCAAAGTACAAGGAGGTAAGAGAGCACTATACCAAATTAAATTTTTCATGGTGGAATAGCACTAGATCAAGGAATACAATACTTATTGCATGGTCGAACTACAAAATATAGAGGTACACTATGCATAGTAGAAATTAACTATACAAAGGTCCACTGCCCATTGTGCATGGTGCCAATGGATCAAACCAGGATCAAATTCGCATAAAGCATGATAAAAGTGCACCATACCATAGGGCACGGTCCATTGTGATTTGTGGAACTACATGATTCTAATGTGTAAGGTGCATAGTGGAAGTACACCATACAAAGGTGCATAATACAAGGAGGTAAGAGAGCAATATACAAAATTACATTTTGCATAGTGGAATTGCACTAGATCAAGGCACACAATGCTTATTGCATGGTCGAACTACAAAATATAAAGGTGCACTGTTCATAGTGGAAATTAACTATACAATGGTTTACTGCCCATTGTGCATGGTGGAAATGCATCATAATAGGGTCAAATTTGCATAAAGCATGATGAAAGTGCAACATACCATAGGGCACGGTGCATTGTGATTTGTGGAACTTCGTGATTCTATTGTGCAAGGTGCATAGTGGAAGTACACCATACAAAGTTGCAATGTACAAGGAGGTAAGAGAGCACTATACCAAATTGCATTTTGCATAGTGGAATTGCACTAGATCAAGCCACACAATGCTTATTGCATGGTCGAACTACAAAATATAAAGGTGCACTGTAAATAGTGGAAATTAACTATACAATGGTTTACTGCCCATTGTGCATGGTGGAAATGCATCATAACAGGGTGAAATTTGCATAATGCATGACGAAAGTGCACCATACCATAGGGCATGCTACATTGTGATCTGTGAAATTATATGATTCTAATGTGCAAGGTGCATAGTGGAAGTACACCATACAAAGGTGCAAAGTACAAGGAGGTTAGAGAGCACTATACCAAATTACATTTTGCATAGTGGAATTGCACTAGATCAAAGCACAGAATGCTTATTGCATGGTCGAACTATAAAATATAATGGTGCACTATGCATAGTGGAAATTCACTATACAAAGGTCCACTGCCCATTGTGCTTGGTGGAACTGCATCATTCCAGGATCAAATTCACATAATGCATGATGTAAGTGGACCTTACCATAGGGCACGGGAATTGTGATTTGTGGAACTACATGATTCTAATGTGCAAGGTGCATAGTGGAAGTACACCATACAAAGGTGCATAGAGGAATTACACTATCCAAAGGTGTAAAGTAGAAGCAGGTAAGAGAGCACTATACCAAATTACATTTTGCATAGTGGAATTGCACTAGATGAAGGCACACAATGCTTATTGCATGGTCGAACTACAAAATATAAAGGTGCACTGTGCATAGTAGAAATTCACTATACAAAGGTCCACTGCCCATTGTGCATGGTGGAAGTGCATCATACGAATGTCAAATTCGCATAATACATGATGAAAGTGCACCATACCATATGGCACAGTGCATTGTGATTTGTGGAACTACATGATTCTAATGTGCAAGGTGCATAGTGGAAGTACCCATACAAAGGTGAAAAGTACAAGGAGGTAAGAGAGCACTATACCAAATTACATTCTGCATAGTGGAATTGCACTAGATCAAGGCACACAATGCTTATTGCATGGCCAAACTAAAAAATATAAAGGTGTAGTGTGCATAGTGGAAATTCACTATACAAAGGTCTACTCATTTATTGTGCATGGTGGAAATGCATCATAACAGGGTGAAATTTGCATAATGCATGATGAAAGTGCACCATACCATAGGGCATGCTACATTGTGATCTGTGAAATTATATGATTCTAATGTGCAAGGTGCATAGTGGATGTACACCATACAAAGGTGCAAAGTACAAGGAGGTAAGAGAGCACTTACCAAATTACATTTTGCATAGTGGAATTGCACTAGATCAAGCCACACAATGCTTATTGCATGGTCGAACTACAAAATATAAAGGTGCACTGTGCATAGTGGAAATTCACTATACAAAGGTCCACTGCCCATTGTGCATGGTGGAAGTGCATCATACGAATGTCAAATTCGCATAATACATGATGAAAGTGCACCATACCATATGGCACAAGGCATTGTGATTTGTGGAACTACATGATTCTAATGTGCAAGGTGCATATTGGAAGTACCCATACAAAGGTGAAAAGTGCAAGGAGGTAAGAGAGCACTATACCAAATTACATTTTGCATAGTGGAATTGCACTAGATCAAGCCACACAATGCTTATTGCATGGTCGAACTACAAAATATAAAGGTGCACTGTTCATAGTGGAAATTAACTATACAATGGTTTACTGCCCATTGTGCATGGTGGAAATGCATCATAACAGGGTCAAATTTGCATAAAGCATGGTGAAAGTGCAACATACCATAGGGCACGGTGCATTGTGATTTGTGGAACTACATGATTCTATTGTGCAAGGTCCATAGTGGAAGTACACCATACAATGGTGCAAAGTACAAGGAGGTAAGAGAGCACTATTGCAAATTACATTTTCCATAGTGGAATTGCACTAGATCAAGGCACACAATGCTTATTGCATGGCCAAACAACAAAATATAAAGGTGTACTGTGCGTAGTGGAAATTCACTATACAAAGGTCTACCGCCTATTGTGCATGGTGGAAGTGCATCATACGAATGTCAAATTCGCATAATACATGATGAAAGTGCACCATACCATATGGCACAAAGGCATTGTGATTTGTGGAACTACATGATTCTAATGTGCAAGGTGCATAGTGGAAGTACCCATACAAAGGTGAAAACTACAAGGAGGTAAGAGAGCACTATACCAAATTACATTTTGCATAGTGGAATTGCACTAGATCAAGCCACACAATGCTTATTGCATGGTCGAACTACAAAATATAAAGGTGCACTGTGCATAGTGGAAATTCACTATACAAAGGTCCACTGCCCATTGTGCATGGCGGAAGTGCATCATACGAATGTCAAATTCGCATAATACATGATGAAAGTGCACCATACCATATGGCACAGTGCATTGTGATTTGTGGAACTACATGATTCTAATGTACAAGGTGCATAGTGGAAGTACACCATACAACGGTGAAAAGTACAAGGAGGTAAGAGAGCACTATACCAAATTACATTTTGCATAGTGGAATTGCACTAGATCAAGGCACACAATGCTTATTGCATGGCCAAACTAAAAAATATAAAGGTGTAGTGTGCATAGTGGAAATTCACTATACAAAGGTCTACTGCCTATTGTGCATGGTGGAAATGCATCATAACAGGGTGAAATTTGCATAATGCATGATGAAAGTGCACCATACCATAGGGCATGCTACATTGTGATCTGTGAAATTATATGATTCTAATGTGCAAGGTGCATAGTGGAAGTACACCATAGAAAGGTGCAAAGTACAAGGAGGTTAGAGAGCACTATACCAAATTACATTTTGCATAGTAGAAATTAACTATACAAAGGTCCACTGCCCATTGTGCATGGTGCCAATGCATCAAACCAGGGTCAAATTCGCATAAAGCATGATGAAAGTGGACCATACCATAGGGCACGGTGCATTGTGATTTATGGAACTACATGATTCTAACGTGCAAGGTACATAGTGGAAGTACACCATACAAAGTTGCAATGTACAAGGAGGTAAGAGAGCACTATAGCAAATTGCATTTTGCATAGTGGAATTGCACTAGATCAAGGCACACAATACTTATTGCATGGTCGAACTACAAAATATAAAGGTGCACTGTGCATAATGGAAATTCACTATACAAAGATCCATTTCCCATTGTTCGTTGTGGAAGTGCATCATACCAGTGTCAAATACGCATAATGCATGATGAAAGTGCACCTTACCATAGGGCACAGTGCATTGTGTATGGTTGAACTACGTGATTCTAATGTGCAAGGTGCATAGTGGAAGTACACCATACAAATATGGAAAGTACAAGGAGGTAAGAGAGCACTATACCAATTTACATTTTTTATAGTGGAATCGCACTCGATCAAGGCACACAATGCTTATTGCATGGTGGAACTAAAAAATATAATAGTGCACTATGTATAGTGGAAATTAACTATACAAAGGTCCACTGCCTATTGTGCATGGTGGAAGTGCATCATACCAGGGTCAGATTCGCATAATACATGATGGAAGTGCACCATACCATAGGGCACGTTGTATTGTGATTTGTGGAACTACATGATTCTAATGTGCAAGGTGCATAGTGGAAGTACACCATACAATGTTGCAATGTACAAGGAGGTAAGAGAGCACAATACCAAATTGCATTTTGCATAGTGGAATTGCACTAGCTCAAGGCACACAGTGCTTATTGCATGGTCGAACTACAAAATATAAAGGTGCATTGTGCATAATCGAAATTCACTATACAAAGGTCCACTGCCCATTGTTCATGGTGGAAGTGCATCATACCAGGGGCAAATTCGCATAATGCATGATGAAAGTGCACCTTACCATAGGGCACGGTGCATTACTGATGGTTGAACTACATGATTCTAATGTGCAAGGTGCATAGTGGAAGTACACCATACAAATGTGGAAAGTACAAGGAGGTAAGAGAGCACTATACCAATTTACATTTTTCATAGTGGAATCGCACTAGATCAAGCCACACAATGCTTATTCCATGGTGGAACTACAAAATATAATAGTGCACTGTGCATAGTGGAAATTAAATATACAAAGGTCCACTGCCCATTGTGCATGGTGGAATTGCATCATACCAGGGTCAAGTTCGCATAATCCATGATGAAAGTGCACCATACCATCGGGAACGGTGCATTGTGATTTGTGTAACTAAATGATCTTAATGTGCAAGGTGCATAGTGGAAGTACACCATACAATGTTTCAATGTACAAGGAGGTAAGAGAGCACTATACCAAATTGCATTTTGCATAGTGGAATTGCACTAGATCAAGGCACACAATGCTTATTGCATGATCGAATTACAAAATATAAAGGTGCACTGTGCATAATGGAAATTCACTATACAAAGGTCTACTGCCCATTCTTCGTGGTGGAAGTGCATTATACCAGGGTCAAATTCGCATAATGCATGATGAAAGTGCACCTTACCATAGGGCACGGTGCATTGTGGATGGTTGAACTACATGATTCTAATGTGGAAGACACATAGTGGAAGTACACCATATAAAGGTGGAAAGTACAAGGAGGTAAGAGAGCACTATACCAAGTTACATTTTTCATAGTGGAATCGCACTAGATCAAGGCACACAATGCTTATTGCATGGTCGAACTACAAAATATAATGGTGCACTGTGCATAGTGAAAATTAACTATACAAAGGTCTACTGCCCATTGTGCATGGTGGAAGTGCATCAGACCAGGGTCAAATTCGCATAATGCATGATTAAAGTGCACCATACCATAAGGCACGGTGCATTATGATTTGTGGAACTACATGATTCTAATGTGCAAGGTGCATAGTGGAAGTACACCATACAAAGGTGCAAAGTACAAGGAGGTGAGAGAGCACTATGCCAAGTTACATTTTGCATAGTGGAAATGCACTAGATCAAGGCACACAATGCTTATTGCTTGGTCGAACTACAAAATATAAAGCTGCACTGTGCATAGTGGATATTCACTATACACCGGTCCACTGTCTATTGTATATGGTGGAATTGCATCATACTAGGGTCAAATTCGCATAATGTATGATGTAAGTGCACCTTACCATAGGGCACGGGGCATTGTGATTTGTGGAATTATATGATTCTAATGTGCAAGGTGCATAGTGGAAATACACCATACAAAGGTGCAAAGTACAAGGAGGTAAGAGAGCACTATACCAAATTACATTCTGCATAGTGGAATTGCACTGGATCAAGAAACACAATGCTTATTGCACGGTCAAACTACAAAATATTAAGGTGCAATGTGCATAGTGGAAATTCACTATACAAAGGTCTACTGCCCATTGTGCATGGTGGAAATGCATCATAACAGGGTCAAATTTGCATAATGCATGATGAAAGTGCACCATCCCATAGGGCACGCTACATTTTGGTTTGTGGAATTATATGATTCTAATGTGCAAGGTGCATAGTGGAAGTACACCATATAAAGGTGTAAAGTGAAAGGAGGTAAGAGAGCACTATACCAAATTACATTTTGCGTAGTGCAATTGCACTAGATCAAGGCACACAATGCTTATTGCATGGTCGAACAACGAAATATAATGGTGTACTATGCACAGTGGAAATTCACTATACAAAGGTCCACTGCCTATTGTACATGGTGGAGCTGCATCATACCAGGGTCAAATTTGCATAATGCATGATGAAAGTCCACCATACCATAGGGCACGGTGCATTGTGATTTGTGGAACTACATGATTCTAATGTGCAAGGTGCATATTGGAAATACACCATACTAAGGTGCAAAGTACAAGGAGGTAAGAGAGCACTATACCAAATTAAATTTTGCATGGTGGAATAGCACTAGATCAAGGAATACAATACTTATTGCATGGTCGAACTACAAAATATAGAGGTACACTATGCATAGTAGAAATTAACTATATAAAGGTCCACTGCCCATTGTGCATGGTGCCAATGGATCAAACCAGGATCAAATTCGCATAAAGCATGATAAAAGTGCACCATACCATAGGGCACGGTCCATTGTGATTTGTGGAACTACATGATTCTAATGTGTAAGGTGCATAGTGGAAGTACACCATACAAAGGTGCATAATACAAGGAGGTAAGAGAGCAATATACAAAATTACATTTTGCATAGTGGAATTGCACTAGATCAAGGCACACAATGCTTATTGCATGGTCGAACTACAACATATAAAGGTGCACTGTGCATAATGGATATTCACTATACAAAGGTCCACTGCCCATTGTGCATGGTGGAAGTGCATCATACTAGGGTCAAATTTACATTATGCATGATGAAAGTGCACCATACCATAGGGCAGGGTGCATTGTGATTTGTGGAACTAAATGATTCTAATGTGCAAGGTGCATAGTGGAAGTACACCATACAAAGTTGCAATGTACAAGGAGGTAAGAGAGCACTATACCAAATTGCATTTTGCATTGTGGAATTGCACTAGATCAAGCCACACAATGCTTATTGCATGGTCGAACTACAAAATATAAAGGTGCACTGTTCATAGTGGAAATTAACTATACAATGGTTTACTCGCCCATTGTGCATGGTGGAAATGCATCATAACGAGGTCAAATTTGCATAAAGCATGATGAAAGTGCAACATACCATAGGGCACGGTGCATTGTGATTTGTGGAACTTCATGATTCTATTGTGCAAGGTGCATAGTGGACGTACACCATACAAAGTTGCAATGTACAAGGAGGTAAGAGAGCACTATACCAAATTGCATTTTGCATAGTGGAATTGCACTAGATCAAGCCACACAATGCTTATTGCATGGTCGAACTAAAAAATATAAAGGTGCACTGTTCATAGTGGAAATTAACTATACAATGGTTTACTGCCCATTGTGCATGGTGGAAATGCATTATAACAGGGTTAAATTTGCATAAAGCATGATGAAAGTGCAACATACCATAGGGCACGGTGCATTGTGATTTGTGGAACTACAAGATTCTATTGTGCAAGGTGCATAGTGGAAGTACACCATACAATGGTGCAAAGTACAAGGAAGTAAGAGAGCACTATAGCAAATTACATTTTCCATAGTGGAATTGCACTAGATCAAGGCACACAATGCTTATTGCATGGCCAAACTACAAAATATAAAGGTGTACTGTGCGTAGTGGAAATTCACTATACAAAGGTCCACTGCCTATTGTGCATGGTGGAAGTGCATCATACGAATGTGAAATTCGCATAATACATGATGAAAGTGCACCATACCATATGGCACAGTGCATTGTGATTTGTGGAACTACATGATTCTAATGTGCAAGGTGCATAGTGGAAGTACACCATACAACGGTGAAAAGTACAAGGAGGTAAGAGAGCACTATACCAAATTACATTTTGCATAGTGGAATTGCACTAGATCAAGGCACACAATGCTTATTGCATGGCCAAACTAAAAAATATAAAGGTGTAGTGTGCATAGTGGAAATTCACTATACAAAGGTCTACTGCCTATTGTGCATGGTGGAAATGCATCATAACGGGTGAAATTTGCATAATGCATGATGAAAGTGCACCATACCATAGGGCATGCTACATTGTGATCTGTGAAATTATATGATTCTAATGTGCAAGGTGCATAGTGGAAGTACACCATACAAAGGTGCAAAGTACAAGGAGGTTAGAGAGCACTATACCAAATTACATTTTGCATAGTGGAATTGCACTAGATCAAGGCACAGAATGCTTATTGCATGGTCGAACTATAAAATATAATGGTGCACTGTGCATAGTGGAAATTCACTATACAAAGGTCCACTGCCCATTGTGCTTGGTGGAACTGCATCATTCCAGGGTCAAATTCACATAATGCATGATGTAAGTGGACCTTACCATAGGGCACGGGGAATTGTGATTTGTGGAACTACTTGATTCTAATGTGCAAGGTTCATAGTGGAAGTACACCATACAAAGGTGCATAGAGGAATTACACTATCCAAAGGTGTATAGTAGAAGCAGGTAAGAGAGCCCTATACCAAATTACATTTTGCATAGTGGAATTGCACTAGATGAAGGCACACAATGCTTATTGCATGGTCGAAATACAAAATATAAAGGTGCACTGTGCATAGTGGAAATTCACTATACAAAGGTCCACTGCCCATTGTGCATGGTGGAAGTGCATCATACGAATGTCAAATTCGCATAATACATGATGAAAGTGCACCATACCATATGGCACAGTGCATTGTGATTTGTGGAACTACATGATTCTAATGTGCAAGGTGCATAGTGGAAGTACCCATACAAAGGTGAAAAGTACAAGGAGGTAAGAGAGCACTATACCAAATTACATTTTGCATAGTGGAATTGCACTAGATCAAGCCACACAATGCTTATTGCATGGTCGAACTACAAAATATAAAGGTGCACTGTGCATAGTGGAAATTCACTATACAAAGGTCCACCGCCCATTGTGCATGGTGGAAGTGCATCATACGAATGTCAAATTCGCATAATACATGATGAAAGTGCACCATACCATATGGCACAGTGCATTGTGATTTGTGGAACTACATGATTCTAATGTGCAAGGTGCATAGTGGAAGTACCCATACAAAGGTGAAAAGTACAAGGAGGTAAGAGAGCACTATACCAAACTACATTTTGCATAGTGGAATTGCACTAGATCAAGCCACACAATGCTTATTGCATGGTCGAACTACAAAATATAAAGGTGCACTGTGCATAGTGGAAATTCACTATACAAAGGTCCACTGCCCATTGTGCATGGTGGAAGTGCATCATACGAATGTCAAATTCGCATAATACATGATGAAAGTGCACCATACCATATAGCACAGTGCATTGTGATTTGTGGAACTACATGATTCTAATGTGCAAGGTGCATATTGGAAGTACCCATACAAAGGTGAAAAGTGCAAGGAGGTAAGAGAGCACTATACCAAATTACATTTTGCATAGTGGAATTGCATTAGATCAAGCCACACAATGCTTATTGCATGGTCGAACTACAAAATATAAAGGTGCACTGTTCATAGTGGAAATTAACTATACAATGGTTTACTGTCCATTGTGCATGGTGGAAATGCATCATAACAGGGTCAAATTTGCATAAAGCATGGTGAAAGTGCAACATACCATAGGGCACGGTGCATTGTGATTTGTGGAACTACATGATTCTATTGTGCAAGGTGCATAGTGGAAGTACACCATACAATGGTGCAAAGTACAAGGAGGTAAGAGAGCACTATACCAAATTACATTTTCCATAGTGGAATTGCACTAGATCAAGGCACACAATGCTTATTGCATGGCCAAACAACAAAATATAAAGGTGTACTCGTGCGTAGTGGAAATTCACTATACAAAGGTCTACTGCCTATTGTGCATGGTGGAAGTGCATCATACGAATGTCAAATTCGCATAATACATGATGAAAGTGCACCATACCATATGGCACAGTGCATTGTGATTTGTGGAACTACATGATTCTAATGTGCAAGGTGCATAGTGGAAGTACCCATACAAAGGTGAAAACTACAAGGAGGTAAGAGAGCACTATACCAAATTACATTTTGCATAGTGGAATTGCACTAGATCAAGCCACACAATGCTTATTGCATGGTCGAACTACAAAATATAAAGGTGCACTGTGCATAGTGGAAATTCACTATACAAAGGTCCACCGCCCATTGTGCATGGTGGAAGTGCATCATACGAATGTCAAATTCGCATAATACATGATGAAAGTGCACCATACCATATGGCACAAGGCATTGTGATTTGTGGAACTACATGATTCTAATGTGCAAGGTGCATAGTGGAAGTACACCATACAACGGTGAAAAGTACAAGGAGGTAAGAGAGCACTATACCAAATTACATTTTGCATAGTGGAATTGCACTAGATCAAGGCACACAATGCTTATTGCATGGTCAAACTAAAAAATATAAAGGTGTAGTGTGCATAGTGGAAATTCACTATACAAAGGTCTACTGCCTATTGTGCATGGTGGAAATGCATCATAACAGGGTGAAATTTGCATAATGCATGATGAAAGTGCACCATACCATAGGGCATGCTACATTGTGATCTGTGAAATTATATGATTCTAATGTGCAAGGTGCATAGTGGAAGTACACCATAGAAAGGTGCAAAGTACAAGGAGGTTAGAGAGCACTATACCAAATTACATTTTGCATAGTGGAATTGCACTAGATCAAGCCACACAATGCTTATTGCATGGTCGAACTACAAAATATAAAGGTGCACTGTGCATAGTGGAAATTCACTATACAAAGGTCCACTGCCCATTGTGCATGGTGGAAGTGCATCATACGAATGTCAAATTCGCATAATACATGATGAAAGTGCACCATACCATATCGCACAGTGCATTGTGATTTGTGGAACTACATGATTCTAATGTGCAAGGTGCATATTGGAAGTATCCATACAAAGGTGAAAAGTGCAAGGAGGTAAGAGAGCACTATACCAAATTACATTTTGCATAGTGGAATTGCACTAGATCAAGGCACAGAATGCTTATTGCATGGTCGAACTATAAAATATAATGGTGCACTGTGCATAGTGGAAATTCACTATACAAAGGTCCACTGCCCATTGTGCTTGGTGGAACTGCATCATTCCAGGGTCAAATTCACATAATGCATGATGTAAGTGGACCTTACCATAGGGCACGGGGAATTGTGATTTGTGGAACTACATGATTCTAATGTGCAAGGTGCTTAGTGGAAGTACACCATACAAAGGTGCATAGAGGAATTACACCATCCAAAGGTGTAAAGTAGAAGCAGTTAAGAGAGCACTATACCAAATTACATTTTGCATAGTGGAATTGCACTAGATCAAGGCACACAATGCTTATTGCATGGTCGAACTACAAAATATAAAGGTGCACTGTGCATAGTGGAAATTCACTATACAAAGGTCCACTGCCCATTGTGCATGGTGGAAGTGCATCATACGAATGTCAAATTCGCATAATACATGATGAAAGTGCACCATACCATATGGCACAAGGCATTGTGATTTGTGGAACTACATGATTCTAATGTGCAAGGTGTATAGTGGAAGTACACCATACAACGGTGAAAAGTACAAGGAGGTAAGAGAGCACTATACCAAATTACATTTTGCATAGTGGAATTGCACTAGATCAAGGCACACAATGCTTATTGAATGACCAAACTAAAAAATATAAAGGTGTAGTGTGCATAGTGGAAATTCACTATACAAAGGTCTACTGCCTATTGTGCATGGTGGAAATGCATCATAACAGGGTGAAATTTGCATAATGCATGATGAAAGTGCACCATACCATAGGGCATGCTACATTGTGATCTGTGAAATTATATGATTCTAATGTGCAAGGTGCATAGTGGGAGTACCCATACAAAGGTGAAAAGTACAAGGAGGTAAGAGAGCACTATACCAAATTACATTTTGCGTAGTGGAATTGCACTAGATCAAGCCACACAATGCTTATTGCATGGTCGAACTACAAAATATAAAGGTGCACTGTGCATAGTGGAAATTCACTATACAAAGGTCCACTGCCCATTGTGCATGGTGGAAGTGCATCATACGAATGTCAAATTCGCATAATACATGATGAAAGTGCACCATACCATATGGCACAGTGCATTGTGATTTGTGGAACTACATGATTCTAATGTGCAAGGTGCATATTGGAAGTACCCATACAAAGGTGAAAAGTGCAAGGAGGTAAGAGAGCACTATACCAAATTACATTTTGCATAGTGGAATTGCACTAGATCAAGCCACACAATGCTTATTGCATGGTCGAACTACAAAATATAAAGGTGCACTGTTCATAGTGGAAATTAACTATACAATGGTTTACTGCCCATTGTGCATGGTGGAAATGCATCATAACAGGGTCAAATTTGCATAAAGCATGGTGAAAGTGCAACATAATATAGGGCACGGTGCATTGTGATTTGTGGAACTACATGATTCTATTGTGCAAGGTGCATAGTGGAAGTACACCATACAATGGTGCAAAGTACAAGGAGGTAAGAGAGCACTATACCAAATTACATTTTCCATAGTGGAATTGCACTAGATCAAGGCACACAATGCTTATTGCATGGCCTAACAACAAAATATAAAGGTGTACTGTGCGTAGTGGAAATTCAATATACAAAGGTCTACTGCCTATTGTGCATGGTGGAAGTGCATCATACGAATGTCAAATTCGCATAATACATGATGAAAGTGCACCATACCATATGGCACAAAGGCATTGTGATTTGTGGAACTACATGATTCTAATGTGCAAGGTGCATAGTGGAAGTACCCATACAAAGGTGAAAACTACAAGGAGGTAAGAGAGCACTATACCAAATTACATTTTGCATAGTGGAATTGCACTAGATCAAGCCACACAATGCTTATTGCATGGTCGAACTACAAAATATAAAGGTGCACTGTGCATAGTGGAAATTCACTATACAAAGGTCCACTGCCCATTGTGCATGGTGGAAGTGCATCATACGAATGTCAAATTCGCATAATACATGATGAAAGTGCACCATACCATATGGCACAGTGCATTGTGATTTGTGGAACTACATGATTCTAATGTGCAAGGTGCATAGTGGAAGTACACCATACAACGGTGAAAAGTACAAGGAGGTAAGAGAGCACTATACCAAATTACATTTTGCATAGTGGAATTGCACTAGATCAAGGCACACAATGCTTATTGCATGGCCAAACTAAAAAATATAAAGGTGTAGTGTGCATAGTGGAAATTCACTATACAAAGGTCTACCGCCTATTGTGCATGGTGGAAATGCATCATAACGGGGTGAAATTTGCATAATGCATGATGAAAGTGCACCATACCATAGGGCATGCTACATTGTGATCTGTGAAATTATATGATTCTAATGTGCAAGGTGCATAGTGGAAGTACACCATAGAAAGGTGCAAAGTACAAGGAGGTTAGAGAGCACTATACCAAATTACATTTTGCATAGTGGAATTGCACTAGATCAAGGCACAGAAAGCTTATTGCATGGTCGAACTATAAAATATAATGGTGCACCGTGCATAGTGGAAATTCACTATACAAAGGTCCACCGCCCATTGTGCTTGGTGGAACCGCATCATTCCGTGGTCAAATTCACATAATGCATGATGTAAGTGGACCTTACCATAGGGCACGGGGAATTGTGATTTGTGGAACTACATGATTCTAATGTGCAAGGTGCATAGTGGAAGTACACCATACAAAGGTGCATAGAGGAATTACACCATCCAAAGGTGTAAAGTAGAAGCGTGGTAAGAGAGCACTATACCAAATTACATTTTGCATAGTGGAATTGCACTAGATCAAGGCACACAATGCTTATTGCATGGTCGAACTACAAAATATAAAGGTGCACTGTGCATAGTGGAAATTCACTATACAAAGGTCCACTGCCCATTGTGCATGGTGGAAGTGCATCATACGAATGTCAAATTCGCATAATACATGATGAAAGTGCACCATACCATATGTCACAGTGCATTGTGATTTGTGGAACTACATGATTCTAATGTGCAAGGTGCATAGTGGAAGTACACCATACAACGGTGAAAAGTACAAGGAGGTAAGAGAGCACTATACCAAATTACATTTTGCATAGTGGAATTGCACTAGATCAAGGAACACAATGCTTATTGCATGGCCAAACTAAAAAATATAAAGGTGTAGTGTGCATAGTGGAAATTCACTATACAAAGGTCTACTGCCTATTATGCATGGTGGAAATGCATCATAACGAGGTGAAATTTGCATAATGCATGATGAAAGTGCACCATACCATAGGGCATGCTACATTGTGATCTGTGAAATTATATGATTCTAATGTGCAAGGTGCATAGTGGGAGTACACCATAGAAAGGTGCAAAGTACAAGGAGGTTAGAGAGCACTATACCAAATTACATATTGCATAGTGGAATTGAACTAGATCAAGGCACAGAATGCTTATTGCATGGTCGAACTATAAAATATAATGGTGCACTGTGCATAGTGGAAATTCACTATACAAAGGTCCACTGCCCATTGTGCTTGGTGGAACTGCATCATTCCAGGGTCAAATTCACATAATGCATGATGTAAGTGGACCTTACCATAGGGCACGGGGAATTGTGATTTGTGGAACTACATGATTCTAATGTGCAAGGTGCATAGTGGAAGTACACCATACAAAGGTGCATAGAGGAATTACACCATCCAAAGGTGTAAAGTAGAAGCAGGTAAGAGAGCACTATACCAAATTACATTTTGCATAGTGGAATTGCACTAGATCAAGGCACACAATGCTTATTGCATGGTCGAACTACAAAATATAAAGGTGCACTTGTGCATAGTGGAAATTCACTATACAAAGGTCCACTGCCCATTGTGCATGGTGGAAGTGCGTCATACGAATGTCAAATTCGCATAATACATGATGAAACTGCACCATACCATATGGCACAGTGCATTGTGATTTGTGGAACTACATGATTCTAATGTGCAAGGTGCATAGTGGAAGAACCCATACAAAGGTGAAAAGTACAAGGAGGTAAGAGAGCACTATACCAAATTACATTTTGCATAGGTGAATTGCACTAGATCAAGGAACACAATGCTTATTGCATGGCCAAACTAAAAAATATAAAGGTGTAGTGTGCATAGTGGAAATTCACTATACAAAGGTCTACTGCCTATTGTGCATGGTGGAAATGCATCATAACAGGGTGAAATTTGCATAATGCATGATGAAAGTGCACCATACCATAGGGCATGCTACATTGTGATCTGTGAAATTATATGATTCTAATGTGTAAGGTGCATAGTGGGAGTACACCATAGAAAGGTGCAAAGTACAAGGAGGTTAGAGAGCACTATACCAAATTACATTTTGCATAGTGGAATTGAACTAGATCAAGGCACAGAATGCTTATTGCATGGTCGAACTATAAAATATAATGGTGCACTGTGCATAGTGGAAATTCACTATACAAAGGTCCACTTGCCCATTGTGCTTGGTGGAACCGCATCATTCCGGGTCAAATTCACATAATGCATGATGTAAGTGGACCTTACCATAGGGCACGGGGAATTGTGATTTGTGGAACTACATGATTCTAATGTGCAAGGTGCATAGTGGAAGTACACCATACAAAGGTGCATAGAGGAATTACACCATCCAAAGGTGTAAAGTAGAAGCAGGTAAGAGAGCACTATACCAAATTACATTTTGCATAGTGGAATTGCACTAGATCAAGGCACACAATGCTTATTGCATGGTCGAACTACAAAATATAAAGGTGCACTGTGCATAGTGGAAATTCACTATACAAAGGTCCACTGCCCATTATGCATGGTGGAAGTGCGTCATACGAATGTCTAATTCGCATAATACATGATGAAACTGCACCATACCATATGGCACAGTGCATTGTGATTTGTGGAACTACATGATTCTAATGTGCAAGGTGCATAGTGGAAGTACCCATACAAAGGTGAAAAGTACAAGGAGGTAAGAGAGCACTATACCAAATTACATTTTGCATAGTGGAATTGCACTAGATCAAGGCACACAATGCTTATTGCATGGTCGAACTACAAAATATAAAGGTGCACTGTGCATAGTGGAAATTCACTGTACAAAGGTCCACTGCCCATTGTCCATGGTGGAAGTGCATCATACGAATGTCAAATTCGCATAATACATGATGAAAGTGCACCATACCATATGGCACAGTGCATTGTGATTTGTGGAACTACATGATTCTAATGTGCAAGGTGCATAGTGGAAGTACCCATACAAAGGTGAAAAGTACAAGGAGGTAAGAGAGCACTATACCAAATTACATTTTGCATAGTGGAATTGCACTAGATGAAGCCACACAATGCTTATTGCATGGTCGAACTACAAAATATAAAGGTGCACTGTGCATAGTGGAAATTCACTATACAAAGGTCCACTGCCCATTGTGCATGGTGGAAGTGCATCATACGAATGTCAAATTCGCATAATACATGATGAAAGTGCACCATACCATATGGCACAGTGCATTGTGATTTGTGGAACTACATGATTCTAATGTGCAAGGTGCATAGTGGAAGTACCCATACAAAGGTGAAAAGTGCAAGGAGGTAAGAGAGCACTATACCAAATTACATTTTGCATAGTGGAATTGCACTAGATCAAGCCACACAATGCTTATTGCATGGTCGAACTACAAAATATAAAGGTGCACTGTTCATAGTGGAAATCAACTATACAATGGTTTACTGCCCATTGTGCATGGTGGAAATGCATCATAACAAGGTCAAATTTGCATAAAGCATGATGAAAGTGCAACATACCATAGGGCACGGTGCATTGTGATTTGTGGAACTACATGATTCTATTGTGCAAGGTGCATAGTGGAAGTACACCATACAAAGGTGCATAGAGGAATTACACCATCCAAAGGTGTAAAGTAGAAGCAGGTAAGAGAGCACTATACCGAATTACATTTTGCATAGTGGAATTGCACTAGATCAAGGCACACAATGCTTATTGCATGGTCGAACTACAAAATATAAAGGTGCAAGGTGTGCATAGTGGAAATTCACTATACAAAGGTCTACCGCCTATTGTGCATGGTGGAAATGCATCATAACAGGGTGAAATTTGCATAATGCATGATGAAAGTGCACCATACCATAGGGCATGCTACATTGTGATCTGTGATATTATATGATTCTAATGTGCAAGGTGCATAGTGGAAGTACACCATACATAGGTGCAAAGTACAAGGAGGTTAGAGAGCACTATACCAAATTACATTTTGCATAGTGGAATTGCACTAGATCAAGGCACAGAATGCTTATTGCATGGTCGAACTATAAAATATAATGGTGCACTGTGCATAGTGGAAATTCACTATACAAAGGTCCACTGCCCATTGTGCTTGGTGGAACTGCATCATTCCAGGGTCAAATTCACATAATGCATGATGTAAGTGGACCTTACCATAGGGCATAGGGAATTGTGATTTGTGGAACTACATGATTCTAATGTGCAAGGTGCATAGTGGAAGTACACCATACAAAGGTGCATAGAGGAATTACACCATCCAAAGGTGTAAAGTAGAAGCAGGTAAGAGAGCACTATACCAAATTACATTTTGCATAGTGGAATTGCACTAGATCAAGGCACACAATGCTTATTGCATGGTCGAACTACAAAATATAAAGGTGCACTGTGCATAGTGGAAATTCACTATACAAAGGTCCACTTTGCCCATTGTGCATGGTGGAAGTGCGTCATACGAATGTCAAATTCGCATAATACATGATGAAACCGCACCATACCATATGGCACAGTGCATTGTGATTTGTGGAACTACATGATTCTAATGTGCAAGGTGCATAGTGGAAGTACCCATACAAAGGTGAAAAGTACAAGGAGGTAAGAGAGCACTATACCAAATTACATTTTGTATAGTGGAATTGCACTAGATCAAGGCACACAATGCTTATTGCATGGTCGAACTACAAAATATAAAGGTGCACTATGCATAGTGGAAATTCACTATACAAAGGTCCACTGCCCATTGTGCATGGTGGAAGTGCATCATATGAATGTCAAATTCGCATAATACATGATGAAAGTGCACCATACCATATGGCACAGTGCATTGTGATTTGTGGAACTACATGATTCTAATGTGCAAGGTGCATAGTGGAAGTACCCATACAAAGGTGAAAAGTGCAAGGAGGTAAGAGAGCACTATACCAAATTACATTTTGCATAGTGGAATTGCACTAGTTCAAGCCACACAATGCTTATTGCATGGTCGAACTACAAAATATAAAGGTGCACTGTTCATAGTGGAAATTAACTATACAATGGTTTACTGCCCATTGTGCATGGTGGAAATGCATCATAACAAGGTCAAATTTGCATAAAGCATGATGAAAGTGCAACATACCATAGGGCACGGTGCATTGTGATTTGTGGAACTACATGATTCTGTTGTGCAAGGTGCATAGTGGAAGTACACCATACAAAGGTGCATAGAGGAATTACACCATCCAAAGGTGTAAAGTAGAAGCAGGTAAGAGAGCACTATACCAAATGACATTTTGCATAGTGGAATTGCACTAGATCAAGGCACACAATGCTTATTGCATGGTCGAACTACAAAATATAAAGGTGCAGTGTGCATAGTGGAAATTCACTATACAAAGGTCTACTCCCTATTGTGCATGGTGGAAATGCATCATAACAGGGTGAAATTTGCATAATGCATGATGAAAGTGCACCATACCATAGGGCATGCTACATTGTGATCTGTGAAATTATATGATTCTAATGTGCAAGGTGCATAGTGGAAGTACACCATACAAAGGTGCAAAGTACAAGGAGGTTAGAGAGCACTATACCAAATTACATTTTGCATAGTGGAATTGCACTAGATCAAGGCACAGAATGCTTATTGCATGGTCGAACTATAAAATATAATGGTGCACTGTGCATGGTGGAAATTCACTATACAAAGGACCTCTGCCCATTGTGCATGGTGGAACTACATCATTCCAGGGTCAAATTCACATAATGCATGATGTAAGTGCACCTTACCATAGGGCACGGGGCATTGTGATTTGTGGAACTACATGAATCTAATGTGCAAGGCGCATAGTGGAAGTACACCATACAAAGGTGCATAGAGGAATTACACCATCCAAAGGTGTAAAGTAGAAGCAGGTAAGAGAGCACTATACCAAATTACATTTTGCATAGTGGAATTGCACTAGATCAAGGCACACAATGCTTATTGCATGGTCGAACTACAAAATATAAAGGTGCACTGTGCATAGTGGAAATTCACTATACAAAGGTCCACTGCCCATTGTGCATGGTGGAAGTGCGTCATACGAATGTCAAATTCGCATAATACATGATGAAACTGCACCATACCATATGGCACAGTGCATTGTGATTTGTGGAACTACATGATTCTAATGTGCAAGGTGCATAGTGGAAGTACCCATACAAAGGTGAAAAGTACAAGGAGGTAAGAGAGCACTATACCAAATTACATTTTGCATAGTGGAATTGCACTAGATCAAGCCACACAATGCTTATTGCATGGTCGAACTACAAAATATAAAGGTGCACCGTGCATAGTGGAAATTCACTATACAAAGGTCCACCTGCCCATTGTGCATGGTGGAAGTGCATCATACGAATGTCAAATTCGCATAATACATGATGAAAGTGCACCATACCATATGGCACAGTGCATTGTGATTTGTGGAACTACATGATTCTATTGTGCAAGGTGCATAGTGGAAGTACACCATACAATGGTGCAAAGTACAAGGAGGTAAGAGAGCACTATACCAAATTACATTTTCCATAGTGGAATTGCACTAGATCAAGGCACACAATGCTTATTGCATGGCCAAACAACAAAATATAAAGGTGTACTGTGCGTAGTGGAAATTCACTATACAAAGGTCTACTGCCTATTGTGCATGGTGGAAGTGCATCATACGAATGTCAAATTCGCATAATACATGATGAAAGTGCACCATACCATATGGCACAGTGCATTATGATTTGTGGAACTACATGATTCTAATGTGCAAGGTGCATAGTGGAAGTACACCATACAAAGGTGAAAAGTACAAGGAGGTAAGAGAGCACTATACCAAATTACATTTTGCATAGTGGAATTGCACTAGATCAAGGCACACAATGCTTATTGCATGGCCAAACTACAAAATATAAAGGTGTAGTGTGCATAGTGGAAATTCACTATACAAAGGTCTACTGCCTATTGTGCATGGTGGAAATGCATCATAACAGGGTGAAATTTGCATAATGCATGATGAAAGTGCACCATACCATAGGGCATGCTACATTGTGATTTGTGAAATTATATGATTCTAATGTGCAAGGTGCATAGTGGAAGTGCATAGTGAAAGTGCACACTACCGTAGTTACATTTTGCATTGTGGAATTGCACTAGATCAAGGCACATAATGCTTATTGCATGGTCGAACTACAAAATATAAAGGTGCACCGTGCATAGTGGAAAATCACTATACACAGGTCCATTGTCTATTGTATATGGTCGAAGTGCATCAGACTACGGTCAAATTCGCATAATGCATGATGTAAGTGCACGTTACCATAGGGCACGGTGCATTGTGAATGGTTGAACTGCATGATTCTAATGTGCAAGGTGCATAGTGGAAGTACACCATACAAAGGTGCAAAGTACAAGGAGGCAAGAGAACACTATACCAAGTTACATTTTGCATAGTGGAATCGCACTAGATCAAGACACACAATGCTTATTGCATGGTTGAACGACAAAATATAAAGGTGCACTTTGGATTGTGGAAATTCACTATACAAAGGTCCACTGCCCATTGTGCATGGTGGAAGCACATCATACCATATCATAGGGCACGGTGTATTGTGAATGGTGGAAGTACATTATCCTAATATGCATGGTGCATAATGGAAGTACACCATACTAAGGGTAAAAGCACAACGACGTGAGAGAGTACTATACCAAGTTACATTTTGCATAGTGGAATGGCACTAGATCAAGGCACACAATGCTTATTGATGGTCGAACTACAAAATATAAAGGCACACTATGCATTGTAGAAATTAACTATACAAAGGTCCACTGCCCATTGTGCATGGTGCCAATGAATCATACTAGGGTCAAATTCGCATAAAGCATGATGAAAGTGCACCATACCATACGACACGGTGCATTGTGATTTGTGGAACTACATGATTCTAATGTGCAAGGTGGATAGTGGAAGTACACCATACAAAGGTACAAAGTACAAGGAGGTAAGAGAGCACTATACCAAATTTAATTTTGCATGGTGGAATTGCACTAGATCAAGGCACACAATGCTTATTGCATGTTCGAACTACAATATATATTGGTGCATTGTGCATAGTGGAAATTCACTATACAAAGGTCCACTGTCCATTGTGCATGGTGGAGCCGCATCATTCCAGGGTCAAATACACAAAATGCATGATGAAAGTGCACCATACCATAGGGCACGGTGCATTGTGATTTGTGGAATTATATGAATCTAATGTGCAAGGTGCATAGTGGAAGTACAACATACAAAGGTGCAAAGTACAAGGAGGTTAGAGAGCACTACAACAAATTACATTTTGCATAGTGGAATTGCACTAGATCAAGGCACACAATGCTTATTGCATGGTCGAACTATAAAATATAATGGTGCACTGTGCATGGTGGAAATTCACTATACAAAGGACCTCCGCCCATTGTGCATGGTGGAACTACATCATTCCAGGGTCAAATTCACATAATGCATGATGTAAGTGCACCTTACCATAGGGCACGGGGCATTGTGATTTGTGGAACTACATGATTCTAATGTGCAAGGTGGATAGTGGAAGTACACCATACAAAGGTGCAAAGTACAAGGAGGTAAGAGAGCACTATACCAAATTTAATTTTGCATGGTGGAATTGCACTAGATCAAGGCACACAATGCTTATTGCATGTTCGAACTACAATATATATTGGTGCATTGTGCATAGTGGAAATTCACTATACAAAGGTCCACCGTCCATTGTGCATGGTGGAGCCGCATCATTCCGAGGGTCAAATACACATAATGCATGATGAAAGTGCACCATACCATAGGGCACGGTGCATTGTGATTTGTGGAATTATATGAATCTAATGTGCAAGGTGCATAGTGGAAGTACACCATACAAAGGTGCAAAGTACAAGGAGGTTAGAGAGCACTACAACAAATTACATTTTGCATAGTGGAATTGCACTAGATCAAGGCACACAATGCTTATTGCATGGCCAAACAACAAAATATAAAGGTGTACTGTGCGTAGTGGAAATTCACTATACAAAGGTCTACTGCCTATTGTGCATGGTGGAAGTGCATCATACGAATGTCAAATTCGCATAATACATGATGAAAGTGCACCATACCATATGGCACAGTGCATTATGATTTGTGGAACTACATGATTCTAATGTGCAAGGTGCATAGTGGAAGTACACCATACAAAGGTGAAAAGTACAAGGAGGTAAGAGAGCACTATACCAAATTACATTTTGCATAGTGGAATTGCACTAGATCAAGGCACACAATGCTTATTGCATGGCCAAACTACAAAATATAAAGGTGTAGTGTGCATAGTGGAAATTCACTATACAAAGGTCTACTGCCTATTGTGCATGGTGGAAATGCATCATAACAAGGGTGAAATTTGCATAATGCATGATGAAAGTGCACCATACCATAGGGCATGCTACATTGTGATTTGTGAAATTATATGATTCTAATGTGCAAGGTGCATAGTGGAAGTGCATAGTGAAAGTGCACACTACCGTAGTTACATTTTGCATTGTGGAATTGCACTAGATCAAGGCACATAATGCTTATTGCATGGTCGAACTACAAAATATAAAGGTGCACTGTGCATAGTGGAAAATCACTATACACAGGTCCATTGTCTATTGTATATGGTCGAAGTGCATCAGACTACGGTCAAATTCGCATAATGCATGATGTAAGTGCACGTTACCATAGGGCACGGTGCATTGTGAATGGTTGAACTGCATGATTCTAATGTGCAAGGTGCATAGTGGAAGTACACCATACAAAGGTGCAAAGTACAAGGAGGCAAGAGAACACTATACCAAGTTACATTTTGCATAGTGGAATCGCACTAGATCAAGACACACAATGCTTATTGCATGGTTGAACGACAAAATATAAAGGTGCACTTTGGATTGTGGAAATTCACTATACAAAGGTCCACTGCCCATTGTGCATGGTGGAAGCACATCATACCATATCATAGGGCACGGTGTATTGTGAATGGTGGAAGTACATTATCCTAATATGCATGGTGCATAATGGAAGTACACCATACTAAGGGTAAAAGCACAACGACGTGAGAGAGTACTATACCAAGTTACATTTTGCATAGTGGAATGGCACTAGATCAAGGCACACAATGCTTATTGATGGTCGAACTACAAAATATAAAGGCACACTATGCATTGTAGAAATTAACTATACAAAGGTCCACTGCCCATTGTGCATGGTACCAATGAATCATACTAGGGTCAAATTCGCATAAAGCATGATGAAAGTGCACCATACCATACGACACGGTGCATTGTGATTCGTGGAACTACATGATTCTAATGTGCAAGGTGCATAGTGGAAGTACACCATACAAAGGTGCAAAGTACAAGGAGGTAAGAGAGCACTATACCAAATTAAATTTTGCATGGTGGAATTGCACTAGATCAAGGCACACAATGCTTATTGCATGTTCGAACTACAAAATATAATGGTGCACTGTGCATAGTGGAAATTCAATATACAAAGGTCCACTGCCCATTAAGCATGGTGGAGCTGCATCATTCCAGGGTCAAATACACATAATGCATGATGAAAGTGCACCATACCATAGGGCACGGTGCATTGTGATTTGTGGAATTATATGATTCTAATGTGCAAGGTGCATAGTGAAGTACACCATACAAAGGTGCAAAGTACAAGGAGGTTAGAGAGCACAACAACAAATTACATTTTGCATAGTGGAATTGCACTAGATCAAGGCACACAATGCTTATTGCATGGTCGAACTATAAAATATAATGGTGCACTGTGCATGGTGGAAATTCACTATACAAAGGACCTCTGCCCATTGTGCATGGTGGAACTACATCATTCCAGGGTCAAATTCACATAATGCATGATGTAAGTGCACCTTACCATAGGGCACGGGGCATTGTGATTTGTGGAACTACATGATTCTAATGTGCAAGGTGGATAGTGGAAGTACACCATACAAAGGTACAAAGTACAAGGAGGTAAGAGAGCACTATACCAAATTTAATTTTGCATGGTGGAATTGCACTAGATCAAGGCACACAATGCTTATTGCATGTTCGAACTACAATATATATTGGTGCATTGTGCATAGTGGAAATTCACTATACAAAGGTCCACTGTCCATTGTGCATGGTGGAGCTGCATCATTCCAGGGTCAAATACACATAATGCATGATGAAAGTGCACCATACCATAGGGCACGGTGCATTGTGATATGTGGAATTATATGAATCTAATGTGCAAGGTGCATAGTGGAAGTACAGCATACAAAGGTGCAAAGTACAAGGAGGTTAGAGAGCACTACAACAAATTACATTTTGCATAGTGGAATTGCACTAGATCAAGGCACACAATTCTTATTGCATGGTCGAACTATAAAATATAATGGTGCACTGTGCATGGTGGAAATTCACTATACAAAGGACCTCTGCCCATTGTGCATGGTGGAACTACATCATTCCAGGGTCAAATTCACATAATGCATGATGTAAGTGCACCTTACCATAGGGCACGGGGCATTGTGATTTGTGGAACTACATGATTCTAATGTGCAAGGTGGATAGTGGAAGTACACCATACAAAGGTGCAAAGTACAAGGAGGTAAGAGAGCACTATACCAAATTTAATTGTGCATGGTGGAATTGCACTAGATCAAGGCACACAATGCTTATTGCATGTTCGAACTACAATATATATTGGTGCATTGTGCATAGTGGAAATTCACTATACAAAGGTCCACTGTCCATTGTGCATGGTGGAGCCGCATCATTCCGTGGTCAAATACACATAATGCATGATGAAAGTGCACCATACCATAGGGCACGGTGCATTGTGATTTGTGGAATTATATGAATCTAATGTGCAAGGTACATAGTGGAAGTACACCATACAAAGGTGCAAAGTACAAGGAGGTTAGAGAGCACTACAACAAATTACATTTTGCATAGTGGAATTGCACTAGATCAAGGCACACAATGCTTATTGCATGGTCGAACTATAAAATATAATGGTGCACTGTGCATGGTGGAAATTCACTATACAAAGGACCACTGCCCATTGTGCATGGTGGAACTACATCATTCCAGAGTAAAATTCACATAATGCATGATGTAAGTGCACCTTACCATAGGGCACGGGGCATTGTGATTTGTGGAACAACATGATTCTAATGTGCAAGGTGCATAGTGGAAGTACACCATACAAAGGTGCAAAGTAGAAGGAGGTAAGAGAGCACTATACCAAATTACATTTTGCATAGTGGAATTGCACTAGATAACGGCACACAATGCTTATTGCATGGTCGAACTACAAAATATAAAGGTGCATTGTGCATTGTGGAAATTCACTATGCAAAGGTCCACTGCCAATTCTGCATGGTGGAAGTGCATCATACGAATGTCAAACTCGCATAATACAGGATGAAAGTGCACCATACCATACGGCATAGTGCATTGTGATTTTTGGAACTACATGATTCTAATGTGCAAGGTGCATAGTGGAAGTACACCATGCAAAGGTGGAAAGTACAAGGAGGTAAGAGAGCACTATACCCAGGTACATTTTGCATAGTGGAATTGCATTGAATCAAGGCACACAATGCTTAGTGCATGGTCGAATTCCAAAATATAAAGGTGCACTGTGCATAGTGGAAAATCACTATACAAAGGTCCACTACCTATTGTGCATGGTGTAAATGCACCATACCAGGGTCAAATTCGCATAATGCATGATGAAAGTGCACAATACCATAGTTACATTTTGCATTGTGGAATTGCACTAGATCAAGGCACATAATGCTTATTGCATGGTCGAATTACAAAATATAAAGGTGCACTGTGCATAGTGGAAAATCACTATACACAGGTCCACTGTCTATAGTATATGGTCGAAGTGCATCATACTACGGTCAAATTCGCATAATGCATGATGTAAGTGCACGTTACCATAGGGCACGGTGCATTGTGAATGGTTGAACTGCATGATTCTAATGTGCAAGGTGCATAGTGGAAGTACACCTTACAAAGGTGCAAAGTACAAGGAGGCAAGAGAACTCTATACCAAGTTACATTTTGCATAGTGCAATCGCACTAGATCATGACACACAATGCTTATTGCATGGTTGAACGACAAAATATAAAGGTGCACTTTCCATTGTGGAAATTCACTATACAAAGGTCCACTGCCCATTGTGCATGGTGGAAGTGCATCATACCAGGGTCAAATTCGCATAATGCATGATGAAAGTGCACCATATCATAGGGCACGGTGTATTGTGAATGGTGGAAGTATATTATTCTAATATGCATAGTGCATAGTGGAAGTACACCATACTATGCGTAAAAGCACAAGGACGTGAGAGAGCACTATACCAAGTTACATTTTGCATATTGGAATTGCACTAGATCAAGGCACACAATGCTTATTGATGGTCGAACTACAAAATATAAAGGCACACTATGCATTGTAGAAATTAACTATACAAAGGTCCATTGCCCATTGTGCATCGTGCCAATGAATCATAGTAGGGTCAAATTCACGTAAAGCATGATGAAAGTGCACCATACCATACGACGCGGTGCATTGTGATTTGTGGAACTACATGATTCTAATGTGCAAGGTGCATAGTGGAAGTACACCATACAAAGGTGCAAAGTACAAGGAGGTAAGAGAGCACTATACCAAATTAAATTTTGCATGGTGGAATTGCACTAGATCAAGGCACACAATGCTTATTGCATGTTCGAACTACAAAATATAATGGTGCACTGTGCATAGTGGAAATTCACTATACAAAGGTCCACTGCCCATTGTGCATGGTGGAGCTGCATCATTCCAGGGTCAAATACACATAATGCATGATGAAAGTGCACCATACCATAGGGCACGGTGCATTGTGATTTGTGGAATTATATGATTCTAATGTGCAAGGTGCATAGTGAAGGACACCATACAAAGGTGCAAAGTACAAGGAGGTTAGAGAGCACTACAACAAATTACATTTTGCATAGTGGAATTGCACTAGATTACGGCACACAATGCTTATTGCATGGTCGAACTATAAAATTTAATGGTGCACTGTGCATGGTGGAAATTCACTATACAAAGGACCACTGCCCATTGTGCATGGTGGAACTACATCATTCCAGAGTCAAATTCACATAATGCATGATGTAAGTGCACCTTACCATAGGGCACGGGGCATTGTGATTTGTGGGACAACATGATTCTAATGTGCAAGGTGCATAGTGGAAGTACACCATACAAAGGTGCAAAGTAGAAGGAGGTAAGAGAGCACTATACCAAATTACATTTTGCATAGTGGAATTGCACTAGATCACGGCACACAATGCTTATTGCATGGTCGAACTACAAAATATAAAGGTGCATTGTGCATAGTGGAAATTCACTATACAAAGGTCCACTGCCCATTGTGCATGGTGGAAGTGCATCATACGAATGTCAAACTCGCATAATACAGGATGAAAGTGCACCATACCATAGGGCATAGTGCATTGTGATTTGTGGAACTACATGATTCTAATGTGCAAGGTGCATAGTGGAAGTACACCATGCAAAGGTGGAAAGTACAAGGAGGTAAGAGAGCACTATACCCAGTTACATTTTGCATAGTGGAATTGCATTGAATCAAGGCACACAATGCTTAGTGCATGGTCGAATTCCAAAATATAAAGGTGCACTGTGCATAGTGGAAAATCACTATACAAAGGTCCACTACCTATTGTGCATGGTGTAAATGCACCATACCAGGGTCAAATTCGCATAATGCATGATGAAAGTGCACCATACCATAGTGGCACGGTGCATTGTGAATGGTGGAAGTACATGATTCTAATGTGCAAGGTGCATAGTGGAAGTACACCATACTATGGGGCAAAGCACAAGGAGGTGAGAGAGCACTATACCAAGTTACATTTTGCATAGTGGAATTGCACTAGATCAAGGCACACAATGCTTATTGCATGGTCGAACGACAAAATATAAAGGTGCACTTTGCATTGTGGAAATTCACTATACAAAGGTCCACTGCCCATTGTGCATGGTGCCAATGCATCATACTAGGGTCAAATTCGCATAATGCATGATGAAAGTGCACCATACCATATGGCACGGTGCATTGTGAATGGTGGAACTACATGATTCTAATATGCAAGGTGCATAGTGGAAGTACACCATACAAAGGTGCAAAGTACAAGGAGGTAAGAGAGCACTATACCAAGTTACATTTTGCATATTGGAATTGCACTAGATCAAGGCACACAATGCTTATTGGATGGTCGAACTACAAAATATAAAGGCGCACTATGCATTGTGGAAATTCACTATACAAAGGTCCACTCGCCCATTGTGCATGGTGCCAATGAATCATACTAGGGTCAAATTCGCATAAAGCATGATGAAAGTGCACCATACCATACGGCACGGTGCATTGTGATTTGTGGAACTACATGATTCTAATGTGCAAGGTGCATAGTGGAAGTACACCATACAAAGGTCCAAAGTACAAGGAGGTAAGAGAGCATTATACCAAATTACATTTTGCATAGTGGAATTGCACTAGATCAAGGCACACAATGCTTATTGCATGGTCGAACTACAAAATATAAAGCTGCACTGTGCATAGTGGAAATTCACTATACAAAGGTCCACTGCCCATTGTGCATGGTGCCAATGAATCATACTAGGGTCAAATTCGCATAAAGCATGATGAAAGTGCACCATACCATACGGCACGGTGCATTGTGATTTGTGGAACTACATGATTCTAATATGCAAGGTGCATAGTGGAAGTACACCATACAAAGGTGCAAAGTACAAGGAGGTAAGAGAGCATTATACCAAGTTACATTTTGCATAGTGGAATTGCACTAGATCAAGGCACACAATGCTTATTGCATGGTCGAACTACAAAATATAAAGGTGCACTATGCATCGTTGAAATTCACTATACAAAGGTCCACTGCCCATTGTGCATGGTGGAACTGCATCATACCAGTGTCAAATTTGCATAAAGCATGATGAAAGTGCACCATACCATAGAGCACGGTGCATTGTGAATGGTGGAAGTACATGATTCTAATATGCATGGTGCATAGTGGAAGTACACCATACTAAGGTGAAAACCACAAGGACGTGAGAGAGCACTATACCAAGTTACATTTTGCATAGTGGAATTGCACTAGATCAATGCATACAATGCTTATTGCATGGTCTTACTACGAAATATAAAGGTACACTGTGCATAGTAGAAGTTCACTATACAAAGGTCCACTGCCCATTGTGCATGGTGGCAATGCATCATACCAGGGTCAAATTCGCATAATGCATGATGAAAGTGCACCATACCATAGGGCATGCTACATTGTGATTTGTGGAATTATATGATTCTAATGTGCAACGTGCATAGTTGAAGTACACCATTGAAAGGTGTAAAGTACAAGGAGGATAGCGACCACTATACCAAATTAAATTTTGCATGGTGGAATTGCACTAGATCAAGGCACACAATGCTTATTGCATGTTCGAACTACAAAATATAATGGTGCACTATACATAGTTGAAATTCACTATACAAAGGTCCACTGCCCATTGTGCATGGTGGAACTGCATCATACCAGGGTCAAATTTGCATAATGCATGATGAATATGCACCATACCATAGGGCACGGTGCATTGTGATTTGTGGAACTACATGATTCTAATGTGCAAGGTGCATAGTGGAAGTACACCATACAAAGGTGCAAAGTACAAGGAGGTAAGAGAGCACTATACCAAATTACATTTTGCATAGTGGAATTGCACTAGATCAATGCATACAATGCTTATTGCATGGTCGAACTACAAGATATAAAGGTACACTATGCATAGTAGAAGTTCACTATACAAAGGTCCACTGCCCATTGTGCATGGTGGCAATGCGTCATACCAGGGTCAAATTCGCATAATGCATGATGAAAGTGCACCATATCATAGGGCACGGTGCATTGTGAATGGTGGAAGTACGTGATTCTAATATGCATGGTGCATAGTGGAAGTACACCATACTAAGGTGAAAACCACAAGGACGTGAGAGAGCACTATACCAAGTTACATTTTGCATAGTGGAATTGCACTAGATCAATGCATACAATGCTTATTGCATGGTCTTACTACAAACTATAAAGGTACACTATGCATAGTAGAAGTTAACTATACAAAGGTCCACTGCCCATTGTGCATGGTGGCAATGCATCATACCAGGGTCAAATTCGCATAATGCATGATGAAAGTACACCATACCATAAGGCATGCTACATTGTGATTTGTGGAATTATATGATTCTAATGTGCAAGGTGCATAGTGGAAGTACACAATTCAAAGGTGTAAAGTACAAGGAGGTAAGAGAGCACTATACGAAATTAAATTTTGCATGGTGGAATTGCACTAGATCAAGGCACACAATACTTATTGCATGTTCGAACTACAAAATATAATGGTGCACTATGCATAGTGGAAATTCCCTAGACAAAGGTCCACTGCCCATTGTGCATGGTGGAACTGCATCATTCCATGGTCAAATACACATAATGCATGATGAAAGTGCACCATACCATAGGGCACGGTGCATTGTGATTCGTGGAATTATATGATTCTAATGTGCAAGGTGCATAGTGGAAGTACACCATACAAAGGTGCAAAGTACAAGGAGGTTAGAGACCACTATACCAAATTACATTTTGCATAGTGGAATTGCAGTAGATCAAGGCACACAATGCTTATTGCGTGGTCGAACTATAAAATATAATGGTGCACAGTGCATGGTGGATATTCACAATACAAAGGTCCACTGCCCATTGTGCATGGTGGAACTACATCATTCCAGGGTCAAATTCACATAATGCATGATGTAAGTGCACCTTACCATAGGGCACGGGGCATTGTGATTTGTGGAACTACATGATTCTAATGTGCAAGGTGCATAGTGGAACTACACCATACAAAGGTGCAAAGTACAAGGAGGTAAGAGAGCACTATACCCAGTTACATTTTGCATAGTGGAATTGCATTGGATCAAGGCACATAATGATTATTGCATGGTCGAACTTCAAAATATAAAGGTGCACTGTGCATAGCTGAAAATCACTATACACAGGTCCATTGTCTATTGTATATGGTCGAAGTGCATCATACTACGGTCAAATTCTCATAATGCATGATGTAAGTGCACGTTACCATAGGGCACGGTGCATTGTGAATGGTTGAACTGCATGATTCTAATGTGCAAGGTGCATAGTGGAAGTACACCATACAAAGGTGCAAAGTATGAGGAGGCAAGAGAACACTATACCAAGTTACATTTTGCATAGTGGAATCGCACTAGATCAAGGCACACAATGCTTATTGCATGGTTGAACTACAAAATATAAAGGTGCACTTTGCATTGTGGAAATTCACTATACAAAGGTCCACTGCCCATTGTGTATGGTGGAAGTGCATCATACCAGGGTCAAATTCGCATAATTCATGATGAAAGTGCACCATATCATAGGGCACGGTGTATTGTGAATGGTGGAAGTACATTATTCTAATATGCATGGTGCATAATGGAAGTACACCATACTAAGGGGAAAAGTACAAGGACGGGAGAGAGCACTATACCAAGTTACATTTTGCATAGTGGATTTGCACTAGATCAAGGCACACAATGCTTATTGATGGTCGAACTACAAAATATAAAGGTACACTATGATAGTATAAATTAACTATACAAAGGTCCACTGCCCATTGTGCATGGTGCCAATGCCTCATACCAGGGTCGAATTCGCATAAATCATGATGAAAGTGCACCATACCATAGGGCACGGTGCAATGTGATTTGTGTAACTACATGATTCTAATGTGCAAGGTGCATAGTGGAAGTACCCCTTACAAAGGTGCAAAGTACAAGGGGGGTAAGAGACCATTATACCAAATTACATTTTGCATAGTGGAATTGCACTAGATCAATGCATACAATGCTTATTGCATGGTCGAACTACAAAGTATAAAGGTACACTATGCATAGTAGAAGTTCACTATACAAAGGTCCGCTACCCATTGTGCATGGTGGAAATGCATCATACCAAGGTCAAATTCGCATAATGCATGATGAAAGTGCACCTTACCAAAGGGCACGGTGCATTGTGAATGATGGAACTACATGATTCTATTGTGCAAGGTGCATAGTGGAAGTACACCATACTAACGTGCAAAGTACAAGGAGGTGAGAGAGCACTATACCATGTTATATTTTGCATAGTGGAATTGCATTGGATAAAGGCACACAATTCTGATTGCATGGTCGAATTCAAAAATATAAAGGTGCATTGTGCATAGTGGAAAATCACTATACAAAGGTCCACTACCTATTGTGCATGGTGGAAATGCATCATACCAGGGTCAAATTCGCATAATGCATGATGAAAGTGCTCAATACCATAGTTACATTTTGCATTGTGGAATTGCACTAGATCAAGGTACATAATGCTTATTGCATGGTCGAACTACAAAATATAAAGGTGCACTATGCATAGTGGAAAATCACTATACACAGGTCCACTGTCTATTGTATATGGTCGAAGTGCATCATACTACGGTCAAATTTGCATAATGCATGATGTAAGTGCACGTTACCATAGGGCACAGTGCATTGTGAATGGTTGAACTGCATGATTACAATGTGCAAGGTGCATAGTGGAAGTACACCATACAAAGGTGCAAAGTACAAGGAGGTGAGAGAGCACTATACCATGTTATATTTTGCATAGTGGAATTGCATTGGATAAAGGCACACAATGCTTATTGCATGGTCGAACTACAAAATATAAAGGTACACTATGCATAGGAGAGATTAACTATATAAAGGTCCACTGCCCATTCTGCATGGTGCCAATGCATCATACCAGGGTCAAATTCGCATAAAGCATTATGAAAGTGCACCATAACATAAGGCACGGTGCATTGTAATTTGTGGAACTACCTGACTCTAATGTGCAAGGTGCATAGTGGAAGTAGACCATACAAAGGTGCAAAGTACAAGGAGGTAAGAGAGGACAATAAAAAATTACATTTTGCAGAATGGAATTGCACTGGATCAAGGCACACAATGCTTATTGCATGGTCGAACTACAAAATATAAAGGTGCACGGTGCATAGTGGAAATTCACTATACAATGGTTTACTGCCCATTGTGCATGGTGCCAATGCATCATAACAGGGTCAAATTTGCATAAAGCATGATGAAACTACACCATACCATAGGGCACGGTGCATTGTGATTTGTGGAACTACATGTTTCTAATGTGCAAGGTGCATAGTGGAAGTACACCATACAAAGGTGAAAAGTACAAGGAGGTAAGAGAGCACTATACCAAATTACATTTTGCATAGTGGAATTGCACTAGATCAAGCCACACAATGCTTATTGCATGGTCGAACTACAAAATATAAAGGTGCACTATGCATAATGGAAATTCACTATACAATGGTTTACTGCCCATTGTGCATGGTGGAAATGCATGATAACAGGGTCAAATTTGCATAAAGCATGATGAAAGTGCACCACACCATAGTGCACGGTGCATTGAGATTTGTGGAACTACATGATTCTCTTGTGCAAGGTGCATAATGGAAGTACACCATACAATGGTGCAAAGTACAAGGAGGTAAGAGAGCACTATACCAAACTACATTTTGCATAGTGGAATTGCACTAGATCAATGCACACAATGCTTATTGCATGGCCAAACTACAAAATATAAAGGTGTACTGTGCATAGTGGACATTCACTATACAAAGGTCTACGGTCTATTGTGCATGGTGGAAGTGCATCATACCAGGGTCAAATTCGCATAATGCATGATGAAAGTGCACCATATCATAGGGCACGGTGCATTGTGAATGGTGGAAGTACATGACTCTAATATGCATGGTGCATAGTGGAAGTACACCATACTAAGGTGAAAAGCACAAGGACGTGAGAGAGCACTATACCAAGTTACATTTTGCATAGTGGAATTGCACTAGATCAAGGCACACAATGCTTATTGATGGACGAACTAAAAAATATAAAGATACACTATGCATAGTAGAAATTAACTATACAAAGGTCCACTGCCCATTGTGCATGGTGCCAATGCATCATACCAGGGTCAAATTCGCATAAAGCATGATGAAAGTGCACCATACCATAGGGCACGGTGAGTTGTGATTTGTGGAACTACATGATTCTAATGTGCAAGGTGCATAGTGGAAGTACACCATACAAAGGTGCAAAGTCCAAGGAGATAAGAGAGCACTATACCAAATTACATTTTTCATAGTGGAATTGCACTAGATCAATGCATACAATGCTTATTGCATGCTCTTACTACAAAATATAAAGGTACACTATGCATAGTAGAAGTTCACTATACAAAGGTCCACTGCCCATTGTGCATGGTGGCAATGCATCATACTAGGGTCAAATTCGCATAATGCATGATGAAAGTGCACCATACCATAGGGCATGCTACTTTGTGATTTTTGGAATTATATGATTTTAATGTGCAAGGTGCATAGTGGAAGTACACCATTGAAAGGTGTAAAGTACAAGGACGTAAGAGAGCACTATACCAAATTAAATTTTGCATGGTGGAATTGCACTAGATCAAAGCACACAATGCTTATTGCATGTTCGAACTACAAAATATAATGGTGCACTGCGCATAGCGGAAATTCACTATACAAAGGTCCACTGCCCATTGTGCATGGTGGAACTGCATCATTCCAGGGTCAAATACACATAATGCATGATGAAAGTGCACCATACCATAGGGCACGGTGCATTGTGATTTGTGGAATTATAAGATTCTAATGTGCAAGGTGCATAGTGGAAGTACACCATACAAAGGTGCAAAGTACAAGGACATGACAGAGCACTATACCAAGTTACATTTTGCATAGTGGAATTGCACTAGATCAAGGCACACAATGCTTATTGATGGACGAACTAAAAAATATGAAGATACACTATGCATAGTAGAAATTAACTATACAAAGGTCCACTGCCCGTTGTGCATGGTGGCAATGCATCATACCAGGGTCAAATTCGCATAATGCATGATGAAAGTGCACCATATCGTAGGGCACGGTGCATTGTGAATGGTGGAAGTACATGATTCTAATATGCATGGTGCATAGTGGAAGTACACCATACTAAGGTGAAAAGCACAAGGACGTGAGAGAGCACTATACCAAGTTACATTTTGCATAATGGAATTGCACTAGATCAAGGCACACAATGCTTATTGATGGACGAACTAAAAAATATAAAGATACACTATGCATAGTAGAAATTAACTATACAAAGGTCCACTGCCCATTGTGCATGGTGCCAATGCATCATACCAGGGTCAAATTCGCATAAAGCATGATGAAAGTGCGCCATACCATAGGGCACGGTGAGTTGTGATTTGTGGAACTACATGATTCTAATGTGCAAGGTGCATAGTGGAAGTACACCATACAAAGGTGCAAAGTACAAGGAGGTAAGAGAGCACTATGCCAAGGTACATTTTGCGTAGTGGAAATGCACTAGATCAAGGGACACAATGCTTATTGGATGGTCGAACTACAAAATATAAAGCTGCACTGTGCATAGTGGAAATTCACTATACAAAGGTCCACCGCCCATTGTGCATGGTGGAACTGCATCATACCGGGGTCAAATTTGCATAATGCATGATGAATGTGCACCATACCATAGGGCACGGTGCATTGTGATTTGTGGAACTACATGATTCTAATGTGCAAGGTGCATAGTGGAAGTACACCATATAAAGGTGCAAAGTACAAGGAGGTAAGAGAGCACTATACAAAATTACATTTTGCATAGTGGAATTGCACTAGATCAATGCATACAATGCTTATTTCATGGTCGAA